>PVKS010000990.1:0-147220 GCA_004027875.1 Aplodontia rufa
GTCTCCAGAGTGGTTGGGATTATAGGAGTGCATCAGAGCACCCAGTTTACTTTGATTTTTGAAAGATTGTTTTGCTATATATAAAATTTTTTTGACTAAGGTTTTCCCTTTAGCACTGTTATCATTTCACTGCCTTCTGATCTCTATTTTTTTTCCTAGTAAGTCAGCCATTAATCTTGTTAAGGTTCTCATGTACCTAACTAGTTATGATTCTGCTGGTTTGAATTTCTTTTTGGCTTTTAACATTTTTATTGCACATCTGGGTGTGGACCTCTGCATTTATCGTGGTGTTGAGTTTCCTGAGTGCTTTGTGTGTGTTTCATTAAGCTTGAGAAGTTTCCAGCCATTATTTCAATTTTTTTCCTGCTCCTTCCTTTCTCCCCATTCTCTCCGCCCCTTTTGTTTGATACTCCACTTATGCGTATGTTGATATGTTTAATGGTGTTGCACACTTCTCTGAAGTTCCGTTCATTTTTCTTCTTTTCTGTTCTTCAGAAAGCATGATCTCTACCTTCAAATTTGCTTATTTTTATTCAGTTAATTCAAACTACTATTGAGTTTCTCTAATGTTTTGTTCTGGTTAATATACAACTCTGGAATTTCCATTTCCATTTTTTCCCCTTCTATTTACCTTCTTATTGATGGTTTCTTTTTTCCCCCTCCCTCTGGTACTGGGGTTGAACCCAGTGGTACTTTACCCCTGAGCCACATCCCCAGGCCTTTTCATTTTTTGAGACAAGGTTCTCACTAAGTTGCTTAGAACCTTGCTAAATTGCTGAGGCTGGCCTTGAACTAGCAATCCTCCTGTCTCAGTCTCCCAAGTTGCTGGGATTACAGGCATGTGCCACCATACCTGGCCCCTTTCTTTTTTTAATAGTAAGATTTATTTACTTACGGAATAACACCAACAATGAAAATAAGTGAGTTGTTTCCGTGAATAAACAGATAAAATTTAAAAACATGCTGAGTAAAAAAGCCAGTTTTAAAAAATTTCAGATAACTTGTATAACATTTAAAACACACAATTATATAATTTTTATGGAGATACTTTGCATCAGACACTGTTATTTGCCTATCCAATGTTTGATGGTATGCTCTTCCCACAATGACAAAATTATGTTTAGAACACACAACAGGTATACAATCAGTATACATTAAAATTATTTTTTAATCTAAAACTTCAATTTTAGGACGTGACAGTTCCAACCAAGAGTTTAAAATGAAATTTATATTTGCATTGTAAAGAAATACTTCTTTGTAAAAGAGTGGCAACTGATTTTATCTTTATCTAGAAACCTACTTTATAGAACCTAAGCAGAATATTTGCTTAAATGTGAACATAGAATGGATGACCACTTACCAAAGATGCTACACAAGGGAATTCTACAGGGTATGGAGATTAGACTAGTGTTTAAAGAATACCTAAACTACTTTGACTCTAAAATCCTTTCTCCATTTCTCCCAGCAGTTCTAAGAAACAACTACTTCTTGCCATTTCTTCCAGATTATCATACATAAATGTACATTTTACTTATCTTACTTAATGTGCTTAAAAGAAATTTATTCTGCAATTCACAAGACTTTTCTCCCAATTTATTTCAGACTGACTTTGTCCCTACTTTTTTCAGACTGAGTTTCATTATACTTGAGTAGGACCTATTTTAGCCTAAATGTTCTACTTTTCTTGACAATGTTATAAACAATGATATAAAATGAATTTTAAAAACATTCAACAAATTGGGCACAACAGCTCATGCCTGTAATCCTGGATACTTGTGAGGCTGTGGCAGGAGGTTGGCAAGTTTGCAACCATCATTGGCAAATTTAGTGAGACTGGGGACTGTAACTCAGTAGTGGTACAGCTACTAGGTTCAATCCTATAAAGGGTGAAAAAAATCTCAAATTCAGAAATAAGCACCTACATTTCAAACTGGGTTAAACTATGATAATTTATTTAAATGCAAGCAGTTAGTATAAATGCTGCCTGCTCACTTATCTACAAATGGGGATTTTTATCTGTAACTTTAAATTAAATAATAATGCTAAATAATGACAATTACCACATTTATAATCTAATCTGAATTGGGTTTTGGACACACACAGAGTGATTGTCGTTTATGTAGAAGACAATTTAGGTTAAAGATACACACTTTGAAAATATTTACCATGTTTTCCAGGAACTGCTAGAGATGAAATGTGAAAACAAACTGCTTTAAGAATCTGAAGCTTTTAAAAATGGTTGCGTTCCATGAGTAACCAGTGAAAATGCTCTCTACCTTCAAATTTGCTTATTTTTATTCAGTTAATTCAAACTACTATTGAGTTTCTCTAATGTTTTGTTCTGGTTAATACACAACTCTGGAATTTCCATTTCCATTTTTTCCCCTTCTATTTACCTTCTTATTGATGGTTTCTTTTTTCCCCCTCCCTCTGGTACTGGGGTTGAACCCAGTGGTACTTTACCCCTGAGCCACATCCCCAGGCCTTTTCATTTTTTGAGACAAGGTTCTCACTAAGTTGCTTAGAACCTTGCTAAATTGCTGAGGCTGGCCTTGAACTAGCAATCCTCCTGTCTCAGTCTCCCAAGTTGCTGGGATTACAGGCATGTGCCACCATACCTGGCCCCTTTCTTTTTTTAATAGTAAGATTTATTTACTTACAGAATAACACCAACAATGAAAATAAGTGAGTTGTTTCCGTGAATAAACAGATAAAATTTAAAAACATGCTGAGTAAAAAAGCCAGTTTTAAAAAATTTCAGATAACTTGTATAACATTTAAAACACACAATTATATAATTTTTATGGAGATACTTTGCATCAGACACTGTTATTTGCCTATCCAATGTTTGATGATATGCTCTTCCCACAATGACAAAATTATGTTTAGAACACACCACAGGTATACAATCAGTATACATTAAAATTATTTTTTAATCTAAAACTTCAATTTTAGGACGTGACAGTTCCAACCAAGAGTTTAAAATGAAATTTATATTTGCATTGTAAAGAAATACTTCTTTGTAAAAGAGTGGCAACTGATTTTATCTTTATCTAGAAACCTACTTGATAGAACCTAAGCAGAATATTTGCTTAAATGTGAACATAGAATGGATGACCACTTACCAAAGATGCTACACAAGGGAATTCTACAGGGTATGGAGATTAGACTAGTGTTTAAAGAATACCTAAACTACTTTGACTCTAAAATCCTTTCTCCATTTCTCCCAGCAGTTCTAAGAAACAACTACTTCTTGCCATTTCTTCCAGATTATCATACATAAATGTACATTTTACTTATCTTAATGTGCTTAAAAGAAATTTATTCTGCAATTCACAAGACTTTTCTCCCAATTTATTTCAGACTGACTTTGTCCCTACTTTTTTCAGACTGAGTTTCATTACACTTGAGTAGGACCTATTTTAGCCTAAATGTTCTACTTTTCTTGACAATGTTATAAACAATGATATAAAATGAATTTTAAAAACATTCAACAAATTGGGCACAACAGCTCATGCCTGTAATCCTTGATACTTGTGAGGCTGTGGCAGGAGGTTGGCAAGTTTGCAACCATCATTGGCAAATTTAGTGAGACTGGGGACTGTAACTCAGTAGTGGTACAGCTACTAGGTTCAATCCTATAAAGGGTGAAAAAAATCTCAAATTCAGAAATAAGCACCTACATTTCAAACTGGGTTAAACTATGATAATTTATTTAAATGCAAGCAGTCAGTATAAATGCTGCCTGCTCGCTTATCTACAAATGGGGATTTTTATCTGTAACTTTAAATTAAATAATAATGCTAAATAATGACAATTACCACATTTATAATCTAATCTGAATTGGGTTTTGGACACACACAGAGTGATTGTCGTTTATGTAGAAGACAATTTAGGTTAAAGATACACACTTGAAAATATTTACCATGTTTTCCAGGAACTGCTAGAGATGAAATGTGAAAACAAACTGCTTTAAGAATCTGAAGCTTTTAAAAATGGTTGCGTTCCATGAGTAACCAGTGAAAATGCTCTCATTTATTATTGTTCTAAACAATGTAATTGGAATATTATTTTCTATTTTTGAGATACTGGTTCATAAAGTATCAAATCTCCATGAATCAAAGTGCTACCTACCTACAGGTAACAGGGCAGTGAATTATAATGAAAACAAGGTTTACAAAAAACATTTTTGAACATCCTTGTTTTACATCTTTAATACTGTCTTAAGAGGTCTGTTACTCTTCATCTCAGTGTATTCTGAAATATAAAAGTCATAATTATAGTTGGAACAGTTACTCTAAATCTAAATAGGTAATTTCTATAGCAATGTTTACTCAAAACATATTTTCATTTCACACATATGTAAAATTTCTCAGTCAAAATACAACTCACAGCTTGAACAGAAACTGCAGTGATTAAGTCTCAACGTTTAATAAAATAAACACTACATATTAGGTTACTCATTTAAGTAAGTGGGATTTAATTTCTAATTTGTGTTAAAAGTAAAAAAATATTTTTTAATGTGAAGTCTTGACCAAAATCAATTAGTCAAGTGTAAAATTATCATATTATGAAACAGAACAAACTCTATCAACACAAAATATGTGTTAAGACATTTGGATGTAGATACAGCTACATATATTAAGAGAACTAGTAATCCTTTCACTAAGAGGACGCCTTTAACATAGATGAGTCAGATCCCAATTTTTAGTTCAATGGTAACAAATTCCTTACATTGTTAAAGAATGCTTCATCCATTCGAGAATATACTTCTGATTTTGTAATGCTTGGGAAAAATAAAGGGATTCACTTTTTAAAAACTCACCCTCATAAAGTTGATTAGATACTGACTGACTCTTGACATTTTCTGTTCTAAAAATAGCCAAATCTTTTTTTCAACAAATTTGCCAATTTATCCTTGACAAGTGATTCAGAAAGAGAAATGAACTTTCGGTCTTTACAGATATGAATGTCTGTGTACATATATAGAGGTTACACCCTGTGATCTTACCCATACTTCTGATTTAAAATATAACTGTTTTCTCAATAAAGAGCATTAATTTTTAAAATTGAAACTGAAATCATCTTTACTTCACTGTTCTCACTGTGCTTTTTATTCTTACATTATTTCTATAAATATCAAACAAAAATCTCCAATCTTGAAATCAACTTACAATGGCAGTCTGAGGCTTTTTTTTTAACTTTTAAAATATTTTGTTAAAATGTAAAAACTCTGAAATTACAAACAAAAAATTTACAATTTTACAGTATATGTCTAATTTATTTTTTTAAAAAAATATTCTGAATTGCTCTTATATAAGTAATCAAGTGCTGTTTTTTTCAAATGAAACTCCTGTATAAGCTAAAAGAGGATATGTGGTCTTGCCCCATTAAAATTTAATACACACTTCTTTTTTTTTTATGCTGGTACTTCGACGATTTCAAAAAAGTCATTTGGTAGAATCACATAACCTCTTTCTGATATGTCGTCTTTCTCTTTCTGAAAGTGTACAACCTCTTTTAGTTTTTCAAGCTGTCGTTCTTGTCTTCTGCACCGCTGCTGGGCAGTCTTGAGCTTCTTCCTGAGCTTTTCAACTTGTTGTTCTAGCTGATGAATCCTTTTCCTCTGGTGCATTGTATCCTCCACAGTATAGTTGTGGTCACAGAAAACTGAGAGATTATCAGGGGTCTGAAGAGGAGGCATTAGTAACCCAATAGCAGCATCAACCTGGGAAATGGGAGGTGTTAAAGGAGGTGGGGGAAGCTGTTCTTGTGGCTCCAGAAGATCTTCCTTCTAAAACAATAATGCAGTGTATGTGTGAATTTAGTAACAAAAATAACAGCTTAAAAGATAAATCTGTGGAACTTTGGAAATACTAGGCTTCTTTTGTTACTCAATGGTACAGAAATACTCTGAAATAAGAAAATAGTTTCAAACTTAGCTTTTCTAACTTGAAATTGAAGTGGGATGCAGGTAACAAATCAAATTATTAGATTTAATTAATACTAGGCACTTAAAACAGGGGGAAGATAAAACTAAACTGTCACTGAGAAAGAGAAAATCTAAAACCTATCAACATATAAGCAGGAGTACAGAGTGATCTTCAAGTAAGTTACAAAGTTAGATTGAATTCCTTAGGGTGAGGACATTTAACTTTAATAAACTACATTTTGTGTTTTTAAAAAAGTATACTACTGTTAACAAGAGTTATTTACAACTGGTACTTTCTTAACCTTGCCCAGAGTTTTCCAAATTTTCCACAATGAACACATTTATTTTATAATTAGAAAATAACCCAATATTTTGAAACACATATTACCTTGTCATGTGGCTCAGTACAAAGAAATATTGTGGGTACAGCATTCTCTTTCAGTAACTTGTTGTTGCACTCCCTCTTAAAGCAGTCTGGAGTAAAGTGTTCTGAACAAATACTGCTGTACTTGGTGGGCTTAAAGTTTTTTCTTCTGACAGCTGCCTCCCATTTTTCACAAAGACTGGGTCGAGTAAGAGGAAACCTAAGAAGACATAATTTAGTTCTCTGATCTTATTAAAAATAAATAAAGGGACCCAAACTTTCTTGCTTAGTAAAAAACTATCTTACATAGGTGTTGACATATTAAGGAATACCTAATTAAAGATTAGCTCCACTTGCCTATTTATCTCTCAGATTAACGTCTAACTTTCCATATTAAAAACAGAAAGATTTAAATAAAATATTTATCATAGCTGGGTGCAGTGGTGCATGCCTATAATTCCTGAGGCTGAGGCAGGAGGAATGCAAGTTCAAAGCCAGCCTCAGCAATTTAGTGAGGCCTTAAGAAACTTAGTGTGACCCTTTTCTGAAAATAAAAAATGGCTGGGGATGTGGCTTAGTGGTTAAGCACCCATGAGCTTGATGCCTAGTACTAAATTAAAAAAATATATGTATAGATGTGTATGTGTGTGTACAAATATATATATTATATATATGTAATATATATAATATATATATGAAATGAAACGAAGCTGTGTTCTTCATATTATTTATTAATTTTCTGTGTGCTGCACAAAAATGGTAAGCTAATGTCCTAAGGGAAAAGAGACTTTTAGTTCTATTAGAACCAAATATGAATAGGCTAAATTTGAACTAATCAAACTATAGTCAAATAATGATAAAAAATAAATTATTTATTTTGATTTATCTCTTAGTTAACTGACATATGTCTATTAGGTTCAACTAATGGGAGATAGAATTTAAATTTACTGATTCTACTTTACAAGGTCAAGGACTTGGTGATAAACTGAAGGGATTAGAAAAAAGCCAAGAAAAGATGTTTTAGATATATGTTCCAGTTTTTCTTTTATTTAGGGTATGTTAAGAGTTTGAGTCTGCTATTATCATGAAGATCTAACCACTGTGTCCAAGAGACCTTTTTCTTCACCCAGGAAGCTCTCTCTACTGCTACTATTTAGAAGCCAGGATAAGAGGTGATCTTTGAAAATCCCCACTGGAAATGGCCTCCAGAAGTACAAAAGAAGGTAGCAAGCACTTGTAAAATTTAGTACTTAGGGCCTCCTGGCCCAAGGATTACAAATTCTAGCTTGTGAGGTTCTGTGAAGATCTTTCTAATCAACTTTTTCTTTTTTTTTCTTTTTTTGTGGTACTGGGGATTGAACCCAGGAGGATTCTCCATGTGAGCTATGTATATGTACCCACCATTTAAAAAACTTTATTTTGAGACAGGGTCTCCCTAAATTGCTGAGGTTGGCCTCAAACTTACTATCCTCATGCCTCAGCCTCCAGAGTTGAGATTACAGGTGTGCGTTACAGTGCCCAGGATAAATCAACAGCAGAAATACAGTGTTTCTGATAAGTGTGATCTCATTTTTAACTACTTTCCCTACTTTTAGATTTTCTCTGCCATACTATTTGAAACCTGTGATGGGAAGGTGGGGAGCCAAATGCATATTCCTGTCATCATCTCCTGACCTATTCCTACACCCTGAAAGTACATCTGTTTTCAATTCCAATAAAAGCAATTATGTACATAACCTTAGGACATACTGAACTGAATGTTACAATGGTTTAA
The DNA here is from genome assembly GCA_004027875.1 of Aplodontia rufa. Lineage (NCBI taxonomy): Eukaryota > Metazoa > Chordata > Mammalia > Rodentia > Aplodontiidae > Aplodontia > Aplodontia rufa. The sequence goes on from PVKS010000990.1 coordinate 8,071, forward strand.
CCCCTTCTTCAAGGGGAAATGTCAACACTGTGGAGATCTCTTTACGCTCTATTTTTATTTATAAGGTCTTGTTCAGGATATATAAAACATATATGTATCTAAATCCCCTATCAAACATAGGATTCTCAATCAAAAACATGAAGAAATATTTTAAAATTTCCTTTTGTATTATTTGGCTATGAAAAACTTGTATACCACTGGATCTGATTTCTTACCTATCACCTACATATAGTCATGCATTCTGGCAAAGAAACCCTGAATGAAATCTAATAAAATCTGAACACTGAATTTGGCTGATGAAAACACTGTGTCACGTTGTGTACATCATTTGATTATCATTAATTTCAATCTTGCAGTCGTCTTTTCCTATTTTCGAGAGACTACTTTTCACTGTAGGACTTTAGCAGCGGTTAACTACAGGATAAAATAGCTCTGACAGCTGCTGGTCCGCGATCGCTCACATTGACCTTTATTATGGCATCTGATTATGGTCCAGAGCATTGTTGTCCATATTATTATTGCGTGCTGAAAGATTAACAACTCAATGGCTGCACCAAAGGCTTCCTTTAAAGCCTAGGGGTCCTTCAAGGGAGAAACCTGGAAATTGGGTCAAAAAAATCCTGATACCCTACGAAATTCAGTCATTAACTGCTGTGATGCAATCCTCCCATCCACCGCAGGGACGAAAAACTGCCACTGTTTGGTGTTTTTAAAGGTTTTTGTTTCTATTTCAAATTTGGGCCTTAGGAGTTATTCTGGTGCTCCACCACTCCTGCGTGACCAAGCCCCGAGCGGCCCGTTGGCAACGATCGCTGCAGCAAGCGCATCAGCCCCAGGCAAGAAAGAACCCAGCACCCAGGATCCGTTCCTCCACCGAACCGCCACCGGGGTTACCCGCCCCAGACCGCGCAGCTGTGGTCTCCAATAGGAGACCCTCGGGCACGCCCACCGCGCCACGCCCGGGAGACCCCGCAGGAGCCCCGCGCCCCGCCCCCGCCCCTCTCGTCAGGTCTCGCGCGGACACGCGCCTAGCTCCGCCCCCAGCCCGACCGGCTGCGCGCCCCCAAGCCCAGCGGGGACCGGCCCCTCGAGACGCTCAGGTTCCATACTTGTGGAAAGAAACAGGCTTATCCTTATCATATCGGTTCTTGCAGCCGTAGGCGGAACAGGACTGTACCATCCTTCCGGTCCACAGTCAATTCACTTATGCCGCCCCCAAGGAAAGTGAAGGGCCTCTCTCTGTCGCTGCGCTCCGCTTTGACACTCTCGCTTCTTCTGTAGGTTTGGTCAACAGTTACAGTGGTGATACCCTCCCTCGGGGGTGACTACTGTACCCGTTTTGTTGTTTGCATTAGCAGAAGAACCACAGCCATCACCCGTCTCCCATCTCCAAGATGGCGGAGGCAGCTTCAACTTCACCTCTCGCGAGGAGTTCGTCCCACTGTCTCTGATTAGCCCAGCGGTCAGAGGTAACGTTTCCTGGAAAGCAAAACATTGGCTGAGGCCAGGCGTGACCTACGGCCTGTTGTGCGTTGCGGAAGTGGGCGGGGCTTTCGAGTTTTGGCCGGAAGGAAGGGACTTTAGCGGGGTGGGGAGGCGCAGTAAGGGACGGTGATTCTAGATCCCTACTTCCGCAGCGGGTGTTGTGGGGGTGGGTTAGTTTTTCTGTTTTTTTTTTGAGGCAGCTTAGAGTGGGAATCAGTTACCCTGAAGAGAACAGGTGGAAAGCTGAGGTCGTTGTCTGATTCCACCTATTTCTGCAAAAAGGCAGCGTCGGACGGTGTGTGCTTTTGAAAAATTTTGCTTGCTTATTACCCAGACTGCTAATCTTTATCCCATTACCTGCCTTCAGGCACCCAGCGTTCTGTGAGTGACCGATATTTAACAAGGAAGACATACACATGCTATATGTCTCACCTGCGGAGCAGAAGAGCTTTTCGAAGGCTGTAATTTGCTGTGATCTCTGTGTACTGTACTGGAAATTGCGAGCTGCCCCCGCTATTTTATTTTCACGTTGGAGAGGGGTGGTTCCCTGCTCCTCTGCTTTATATATCTCTGAGTCTGGAGAATGGACTGTTGAATAATTCCATGGCCCTTGTAATCTTTAAATCCATCCCTTTCCATCTCACATGACTTCTAAACCAGACCTTCATAGTCTTTTACCCTTGCTGCCGCCTCTTAACTACCCTAATGTCCAACTTGGCCTGTCTTCTATCTGTTATCCATAAAGACTATCACTCCCGAATAGATATCATTCAGAGGCTCACCTGTAGTGAATAAAAAGCCAGACTTCTTATGGTGAGGTATACTGCTATAATTTTTCCCTTCTTGTCCTTAAATTCTCTTACAGCTTTGTTTTAGAGGGCAGGCTCTTTTGTGACTTCTTAAGTAGACTCTTATTTGGCCAGAAATGCCCGTCCCTGACCACAGTATAGCTTGTTATCTGCTGCAACAAGCTTTCTTTATCCTCTCTACCTGCCCTCCCCAACTAATGCACCTCTCTTGTTCCAGTGAAATCCTGTTCTTAAGCTTTGTAAACAAATTAGGAACCATATTTTGATGTGTGTTGTCTTCCTCATTAGAAAGGAGATGCTGTTGAGACACCGGTATTGTGTCTCACTTAACCCTGTAAGCTCAACAGCTTGTACTGTCTGCCTTTAATTATTCCAAAAATGTTGAACCATCAACTGAACTTAGAAACTGTGTCTAAGCTTTATACCATAATACTAGAATAATAGATTTCTATTATTTCTTGGAGTCATAGTTCTGTAACATAATACTGGAATAATAGATTTTCATTATTAGAAGTGTTACCATTTTGATCTGAATATTAAATATTTTTACATTTAAAAAATTTATTAAACTAGTTAAAATGTTATTACATACTACATTTCCTCAAGAGATCTAGAGTCTGAGATAATGGAATCAACACTAGGAAGAATCTTGACTGATCATGTTCAGTGTTTTTTAACAGCAGTTATTCCCCTCATATACCATTCTGGATCATGAGTCATGTTACCGGACGAAAGTGGATGAGGATGACAGTGGTAGATAACACCCCATATTTGCGTATAGTTGAGGACTCCATGCTTACAACAAGTATTGATGCCATGAAAGAGTCTGATTCTGTCAGCAACAGATACCTCTGATGTTACTGACTCCTGTTAGTAGCTCTTAAACCTATTGGCCTGATTATGGGAGATTCTTATAGTCCTAAAAGCCTTAACGTTTCTCTTGCTTTTCCAACATGGTCCAGCTTTATAGGTTGCCATCTAGCAAAACAGAAGGGCTTAGAGTACATTTAGAGGTGATGGTGGTGCAGATGAGGGCAGACACTCAGAAAATTTTAGTTATTGAATATATGACTAAAATGTATAATGAAAAGAAATAGGGGTGGGGAGTTAGTGTATAGGGAAATAAGCACATATTTATTTAATTCTAATTTAAATTCTACCTTTTTTCCCAGAATTAAGATTGCCTGTATTAAGTAATTTTCCTTAAAAACAAAACACCTTTTTACTTTGTAATTTTAAGAATATCTAAACAAATGTGATAAAAGATTGGATGTCCATTAGTGATAAAGCCATTGTAAAGTGGATACCTGTGGTTAGGAAGTGTCAGGAGAGGGTTGATGGGGAGAGATTGTTCTATTAACACAGGATTATTATAGTTAATATTGTGTCATATAATTCAAAATAGCTAGCAAAGGATTTTGAACATTCACAAAAAGATGATAAATGTTTTGGATAGCCTAAATGTCCTGAATTGTTCTGATCGGTACTGAAATATCATACTATACCCCATAAAGATGTAAAGTTACTGTTAGTTAAAAGGAAGTTGACTTTATGAAGGGGGAAAAGTTTTCCTTTTTTGTATTTCATAAATACAGAGTTGAGTTGCCCCTTAAAGCGGGCGTTGTGTTCTAAGGTCTTTACTTAAAAGGAAAAAAATCATGTATAGCCAAAATTAATGTTGAACAAACACTTTAAATTGCCATTATAATAATATACATAGTTTTAGACATAACCCCATAGGATAATGTTTATGTACAAAAGTTTTAGTACACTGATGAATGGGACATAATAAAGAGTACATATGGAAAGTACTAAAAAAAGCCATCGAAACCATTATAATTAGAGCTCAAGAGTTCTAAATTTTAAAGCAAATAGTATTAAGGAAATGGAAAAGTATACCTTTAAGAAATTTTTAGGTAATGCTTTTATTCAAAATAACAAAATGCTTGACAAACTAAAATCACGATGTTTGGACAAAATAGACAAACTCTGTGAGGTAGGTATCTGCATAGCCACAAGGGATCAGTACAAGTCCTTTCTGTCCTTGTACCTCTCAAACACCGAGAATTTTTGGAGTTGAAACCACTGTGTTCATGGGTTCTTAACAATAGTTTTTTCCTCTGTCTTTATACCCCACAGAGCTGCCCAAGTTGTGTTGTGATCTGCTCCTGGGGTTGGATCATCTTTTTTTGTGACAGTTACAATATTGTTTTAAAAATCCAAATTGTTGCTTTGATTTATGTGACCTAAGTCTGAATCACAGAAGTAATACTATAATGTTTAAAACACTGATTAACTCTACTTGTTTTAAATACTGTCTTGGTTCCTTTCTGCCTTTGACATCAGTGATCAGTAAAGATGACATAGTAAGCAGGTCTAAATTTCTGAGATGTCAGCATGTTACCTTTTCAGTTTAATCATGACTAGACCATACAGTGTTTTTGTATGTAGCAAAATTTGGTATAATACATTTCCACAAGAAATAATTCCAAGTATTACAGTAAAATTATTGTAACCGGAAATGTGACACTTGGAGCAGAATACATGCACAGAAATATAAAATTCTTTCAGAAAATGACATTGCTGTAGGCCTATACCAAATTGATAATAGGCATGAAATGCATTTCCAGTCTGGTGTAACCAACTCTTATTCATTAGCTTCTCAAGTTGATAACTGAGAAGAAATGTATTTTATGATATATGCTACTTTTTTACACAGCTGATTTGGAAGTGTAGATTTTTTTGTGAAGTCTTTGATGTGTCATCTTTCTAGACCTTTCTTTTTAGGAGTACTTATTCAAGTGATGAAATAATGTATTATGAAAGACTTCCAAAGAATCCCAATTTTTTTCCTGATTTCTCCCCTTTATAATAGTCTTCATGTCTGTCTAAACATCTACCAGTTCATTCACTTATTTGCTGCATGACTTCAGGCAAAATAATAACTTTCCTCAATAGCATGAGGATTTCATCTTTGTAAAGGAAGATCGCCTTGCCTTTCCTCACAGAATTTCCCTAAGGACAAAATTAAATGTAAGAAACTGCTTTAATTATGTGCTATATCTAAGCATTTTTGTTTCTATGATAAGCAACAGCTTTGTCTTAGGTTCAAATTAATTAGAAAACATGTTTCATTCAGAATCTCATTATTTGGTGGCTAATCTGATTAGCTTAGTAGAATGTGACAGATTTTGATCTCCTTACATATACATATGCTTACTAAAATTAATGGATATTAGTGACTGCTGCACATGATAAAAGGTAACGCTGATTCTTGGTCATCAGCTTACATCAGTTCACTAATGATGCCAGCTGAATAAGTAAGGATTTTGTAATACTTGTGGCATGACTCTTCTCAAACAGAAGCTGCAGTTGAGGGCATTTCATACTCTTGCCATAGATGTCAGGAAAAATGTAATTCCCTATGCAGTTACTTCACATTTGGTCATTCTGCACAAGACATGTGAATCTGGGTTAAACGTTACCATGTATGAGACAGTCTTATAAAAATTTTCTGACAACAGACAGTTTTTCCATTCTGTTGCTAGAGCTAACCAAAGATGGTTGGCATGTTCCTTGTATCTTCCCTAAGGACTGTGATGCTAACAGACAAGAAGATCCACTTTCCTCAGAAAATGCATCAAACCACATGTTTGCAGCATCACCCGGTTCCTAAAACAATTTTCCCTTTACAAGTTACCTTTACATCTATTCCTAAAAATGACCGAACTCTTGTTTTGAATGTCATAACTGAACATGAAGTGTGCTGACTGGAGATAAATGTTTCTCCCCTTGTTAATTCTTCTATTGATTGAAAAGTGTTCCATAAACCAGAATATGAAGTCAAATTATAAAGTTCAAATTCTTTTAAGTTTCAGCAGATAACAAAAAATTACACCTGAATGGAAAAGCAGAGCTGCTCCAAATGCACAAAGCTTAGCTAGCACTAAAAGAAACAATAACTGTTCTACATTATTGTATAATATTTTATTGTAACAAAAATATTTAGTTTCATAGCTATATAATATTGTATGGGTACCCACTGAGGAGGAAAAATTGGATAGACTGTACATCTGACAATATTATACTATATATCCAATTAATCTAAGTAATTTGGGGAAAAAAGATAATCAAAATATCCTTTTTTATATAATTCCATCTTTTTCCAGAGACTTTATAGACAACATTATATCAAGATACAGGTGTAGATCATAATTAAGATCTTAAAATTAGAACTGCAACATGTAAAAATTCCAGTTATATACTGCATTGTCAAATGATAAAATGTTTGCCATACAATGATTTTAAACTTGTAAGATAATATCTGGATGATTTGTACTTCCTTGGGTCCTTTTGTTCTTTTGTTAGATTTTATACATTAGCTGAGAAATTCTAGTAAACTTTTTCTCTTTTCATCTGGTTAGCCTTTGGGTTATCACTTCTCGATACATAATAGAGATGTAGATAAGTAACAAAAAGATGACAAAGAAATCATCAAGAAAGCCTAGAATTCCAAACAAGGCTTCAGGTACAAAATCTAGAGGAGATATTAGATAGAAAAAAGCTCCCATTAAACAAAGTATTATCCTAATGCGGAACATCCAGAAAAGACCCCCAACTGAAAACATTTCCCTGAATGCATGTCTCAGTAAAGTAGGTAGATCCATGATTCTTTCCATAATCTGGTAGGAGGAAAAAAAAATTAGGATTTAGCATCTAAAACAACAAGGTAACAAGTAATATAATTTTTTCACAACGTGCGAGCTCAGTTAAAATGGAGTCTCACATGATTGGATACCATATTTTCTAAAATCTGTTTTATTTAAAAAATCATTCTGTAATTACTATGTTCATATAAAATAGGTCTTACTGCAGAAAACTGAAAAGCAACTGGTGTCAGGAAGCTTAAAATATGGGATATAGGGCTGGAGCGGTGGCTCAGTGGTTTCGTTGCCTGCCTGGCAAGCGAAAGGACCTGGGTTCAAACCCCAGCACCATGTACGCAACTAAGTGTTGGAGCAACGAAGGCCATGTGAAAAACTAAAGTTTTTTCTCCCTTTCTCCGTCTCTCACTGTCCCTCTCTTAAAAAAAAAAAAGAAAGGGATATACAGGTTGACTATTCTTTAATTTAAAAATCTGAAATCTAAAGTACTCTAAAATCTGTGACACTCCAAAAGCTGAACTTCTGCAGTGTCATCCAAAGGATTTTGGATTTCAGAGCATTTCAGATAAGGGATTTTTAACCTGTAGTCATGAAAAACTGAGGTTATTTCTATTTTGAATTAGTATAATAAATCAAACCAAGAATCTAGTGTGCTAGATTAGAGTTTTATGCTCGCGTGTCAGCTTCATAGTTTGAATTCCATTACTTTTCAGTCAGGTGATTGTGGGGAAAGTTGTGTAGCCTACTAGAGATAATTCAACAATTAAGTGAACATTTAGTAATTGAGTCTGAGGCTGGCTTTGAACTTGAGATACTCGTACCTCAGCCTCTCAAGCCTCTGGGATTACAGGCAAGCACCACCATGCCCAGCAGAAATTAATTTTTAAAAACTAAACAACTACATAGTTTTCACCAAATCTATGGTAAATTATTTTAAATATTCTCATGACCAGCCAGTATGTTCTCGGAACATCTTTATCAGAATTATTTTATTACTTTTTTTAAAGAGAGTGAGAGGAAAGAATAAAATTTATTTTTTCATATGGTTTTTGTTTTTCCAACACTTAGTTGTGTGTATCTGATGCTGGGGTTTGAACCAGGGTCTTCATGTGCCAGGTGCTGAGCCATAGCTCCAGCCCTAATTTATTTACTTCTAAAGTGATATCATTTATACAAAATCTGTAATACTTAGGCAAGAAATATGAAATGATTTATAAGAAATTTGTGTATTAAGTATAATCTTACTCCAACTTTGAAGGAAGTAGAATATCAAAGAGCTGCCTTTATTATAACTTCATCATATACCATGCCTTTTTATTCATTAAACTTCTGACACATACAGAACATAACTGAGCAATGATATGCTGGACATTTAAACATATGAATAAAAATCTCAAAATGATTTTTATGATTTTTAAGGTTAGTGGTAGTTTTGAATTTGAAACAGGTTGCACTTTCAAAGAATCATTCTATAGATGTCTCTTAAGGATATGTTAAAAAAAGTTGGATCAAAAATAGCAGAAGAGGTTTTAAATATTTGTGGAGGACAACATCATTTAGTTTTTCTTATTGCTTAAACACCAAAAAGTGGTATATGACATTGCAGAACAAACAGCATACTTTTGTTCAATACTGAAACATTTTACTAGCTTAATATTTTTAGCTGATAGCAACAGTATCAATTCTGATCTTTTTTTTTTTTTAAGAGAGAGAATCAACTTTATTGGGGTTTGAACTCAGGTCCCAGAGCATGCCAGGCAAGCGCTCCAGCCCTTCAATTCTTATCTTAAAGATAACAGTTTATTCAACAGACATTAAGGACCTACATCCCAGGCACTGAACAGGATACTGGAAATATAATAGGAAATAAATAAACACAGTCCTTGCCCTCATGAAGCTTTTAGTCTACCTAGAGAAAGAAAAAACAAGAGTTGAGTACTGTTTGTGATAACATGCTATGAAGGAAATGTAAGAAGGCAAAACTAGACAATAGAGTTGATGGTCAGAAGAAGCCTCTCTGAGGAGGGTCTATTTAAGACAGTTCTCATCCAAAGGATGAGATACTTGCCTGGCATAAGTAGAGTGGAGGGACAAGCATTTCAAGCAGAGAAAATATCATGTGCGAATGTTTTAAAGTGGGAAGAACTTGTGTATTCTGAGGGCTGAGGGGAAACTTGTGTAGCTAAAGCATGGTAAATGAGAGGGAGTGGCATAAAGGTTAGAGGAGGAGGAAAGACCAAATCAGCCAGGTTGATAATTTTTTATTTCTCTATGATTTGTTTTTTCCTTTTTTCTTCTTTTTTTGCTAGCTTCTTTTTCAATGAAGACACTTAACAATGCTTTTTGTTTTTTTTTATAAAAGCACACTGTGGCCCTTGGGAAAGCTATCAAGTAAGTGATTAACAATGATGAAGGTAAAACTTGGCCCAACACACATACTGAAATTTTTCACAGTCAAAGAATACTTGTCGGTTAATCTTTACAAAAAGGTATAATGGCTCCCTCTAATCTTGTAGCTGCTATTACGTTACTTACAGATCTGGGCTGCCCTGAGAATCTCCGGTTATAATCATTAATGTCTTGATGCAATCTTACAACATCCTGAGACTGATCATCTTCATCAAATACTGTTAGGAGTAAAGTTACCTGTATATTACAGAAAAAAGCTATTATACCACCTTCTGTATCATTATTTTTTATTTGTATCATTTTTATGTTATTATTCAATAGAATGAAAAAAGCTTTTGAATTTATATTTAACTCATTTCTTTTAATAAAAGGCAATATGGGGTGGGGAGAAGTAAGGTGTCATTGCCTTATAATAAAATCCAATGCAAAATGTAATTTGAGTCTCTGTAAGATAAAATGGATACCATATCCAAACACTGGTTGTAGTATTTTCCTGTTCATACCAGTTTCTATTTGGGCAAATGCATACTTCAAGACATAAGTGATAAAAAAACATTCTGGAGCAAAGTGACATAAAAATATATATAGTTATCAAAAACTATATATATAGTTTTTGATTCACATTCAGAGAAAAATTAGACATTTCTGCTTTGGTATTAAAGTAATGATTCCATATTCTCACTGATATTTGACATATATTGCTACCATAACAGAGAAATTAAGTTATTGCAAGGACCAACTCTCCCAACATCAAAATCTACAATAATAAAAAGTTGTAGTTTTTTTTAAACATCTATTTTTACTTTAAATTGACATGTATTTGTGGGGTGCTGTGTGACATTTCAATACCTATATACGATGTGTAATGTTTGTATCAGGGTAACTGGCACACCTACCACCTCAGACATTTATCATTTCTTTGGATTAGTAATATTCAAGATCCTCTCTATTAGCAATTTTGAAATATTCAATTAATTGTTGTCAACCACAGTTATCCCACTGTACTTTAGAACATTAGAAGTTAGTCTTCCCACTTAACTGAAACTCCTACCCATTAATCATCCTTTCTCCATCCTTTCCCTGCTCTCTTCTCAAATTCTGATAATCACAATTTTCTACTTTTTTGAGATCAAAGGTTATCTTCCATATATAAGAACTTGCAGTATTTGTTTTTCTGTGCCAATTTATTTCACATAATGCTTTCCAGTTCTATGTTGCTGCACAGATAGAATTTCATTATTTTTATGGCTGAATAATATTCTATTATATACCACATAAAATATAATTCTTGATACTATTATAGAACACAGTATGTTTAACCCTGCTTCCTCCTTGGTCTTGGTAAGGAGACATGAATGCCCTCAGATCACACTGGGATAATCTGAAGGTGAAAGATCTTGAAAAATAAATACAATTAGGTGCTGGAGTGGTGGCTCAGTGGCTGGAGTGCTTGCCTGGAATGCGTGAGGACTCAGGTTCAAACCCTAGCACCACATACACAACTAAGTGTCAGAAAAACAAAGGCCAGATGAAAAAGTTGATTCTCTCTTTTCTCTCTCTCACTCTCCTGATCTCTCTTTAAAAATAAGTAAATAAATAAATGTAAAAATATAACAACATATAGAAAATGGTCACTGATGAGTTATATGTTGAGATAAAAATGGGAAGGAGTAGGAACAGATTTAAATATCTCAACTTTTTTTAATCTTTCCTCAGTTCAAGCTGTTAAGACAGGTCTTCTCACTGCCCAAATGCTTTCCAAATATCTAAACAAAGGAGTGACTAAGCTCAGTAGGTGGTAGGAACTGCAGATATAGCCATCTCTTCCTTCACAGATTTGTTAATAAAAATGCATTCTTTCAATAAACATTAATTGTGGGCCAGGCACTTTATTAGTGCTACCTGTATGAAAAAGATGAAGACAATGGCCCTTCTCCTGAGTGATTTCAATACCCAAATAGAAAGGGTGACAGATTTCTTCCACAGCCTATTCTACCTTACTGTGTGGGAGGTGTTATAAGGCTTCTGGCTAGGGTGTCCAGGAAGATTCAAACTTAGAGCTAAGCCAAGGAATATGAGTAGGACTGTGTGTTAGTGTACAGAGAGAAGTGACGAGTGTGTTCCAGTCAGAGGCAAAGAGCCTGTAAATTATTTCCATGACCATTTACTAAAGGAGCCCCATGGAGCAGTATCAGTCATCTATCTTGCCTCTGAGATGAACTACCTTACAATTAGGGAACTAATATCTATCATATTAAGACAACTTCATCTCTACCTTACTAGCCTCTAGAAGATTTATGGGTGGTACCAAAGATGCCACTGCTAACGTTTGTATGCCCCATGAAAAGTTGTGGGTAGAGGCAAAGAGAAGGGTCAGGTGGTAGAACTAATTCTTTAAGACCTACTATCTGGTCTCCATATTGCTGGACAATGGCAAAAGATGGCTAAGAAGTGATATTGGCAAATTAGCTCTGTTACTGACTGCCTTGTGTCACACATCGAATTAGCCAGAGTCAATATGAAAAAAAAATTAGTTTTCCTCCTGATCATGTGGAGAAAATAAAACATAAATGAGGCAGAATCTGGAACAGTAGAGACAAGAATGAACGAAAAGGAAGACCTGGACCTCCCTCTTTGGATCCCCCTGCAAAAAAAAGGACAACTGATGGAGAAAATGAACAGTCAGAATAAAGGCTGAAAGGGATATATATGTAGGTGAATGCACATGGATACATAAAACAATGCCTACTATCTGTATAATTTATTACATGAAGTTCAAGATCAGAAAAACTAAAAATAGTTTTAGAGATGCATGCTGAAGTAATAAAACTATAAAACTGAGGGAATGCCTACCTTAAAAGTCAGTAATTACCTCTGGGTGAGGAATGAGGAACTGGAGATTTGGAAGGACGCTCAGGGGTTTCTAGTTCTCCCTCTGATGGTGATTGCTGGAGTGTTGTTTTGCAATTCAGTGAGTTATACTTCTTTGTATTGTTTTTTTCTGTATGCTTTTATATTTCACAAAAAACTTTTGAAAAATTATTGCCTCCTCTATCATTTTATTTTATTTTTTGGTCTCTGTGGGTTTAGGCCTTTACAAAATGCCCTTTACTGTTGTTTAAGTGGGGTTTCAACAGGGAGAAAGTAAATGTGTGCATTCAACTAGACATCTTTACTTGGAAGTACTCTGTCCTTTTTAGGACTTTGTTTTACATATTGGAAGAGTTCTGAAGGAAATGCTATTTTTTTACATATTCATAAGCTGCTATCAGAAAATTACATATTTTTTACTTTAAATGAAAAATAAGTATAAAGGAAATTACAAAAAACTATATAATTGACACTGAATGGTATCAAAACAAAAAAACTAAGAGCTTTGATTTTTCAGAATTGTTCACTATTTTGTTTCTCCAGTTTGTCAAAGAAATGTAGAAAATTTGGCATATTTCATCTGTGCTAAAATTTTAGTTTCCAAATTTATACTTATAAAAACTTACTGCCTCCTTTTAGACTAACTATAATTGTCTAATATGTAAACATGGTTATGTATCTAAGTGAAATGAAACTTTTAAAAAACTGTTATACAACAGTTAAAGATATCTGGACCCTCACTAAAAAAGGGTAGATTAAATAAATATAAGTTAAAAAAGAAAAATAATTTTTTTCTAGAAGAAGTATATGTATTGAGATTTCACCTCACACCAGTCAGAGTGGTAAAAATGAAGAAAATAATAATAGATGCTGGAGGGGTTGTGGAGAGATAGGAACATTAGCACACTGTTGGTGGAACTGCAGACTAATATAGCCCCTCTGGAAAGCAGTGTGGAGAATCCTCAAAAAATCAGGGATGAACCTACCATATGACCCAGCTATCACTCTCCTGGGTATTTTTCCAGGGGATCTGGAATCAGCACATTACAGTAACATAGCAAAATCTATGTTCATAGCAGTTCAATTTACTATAGCTAAATTATGGAACCAACCCAGATGCTCCTCACTGGATGAATGGATCCAAAAACTGTGGTATATATATACCATGGAGTTCTACTTAGTGATGAGAAACAATGAAATTGCAGCCTTTGAAGGTAAATGGATGGCAATAGAAGAAATCATGCTGAACAAAGTTAGCCAAACAGAGAGTCAAGGGTCAAATGTTTTCACTTATTTGTGGAGGCTGGAGCTAAACCCAGGCTTTTGTGAAAGGTGGTCAACTCTTATGTTTTAGACCCAGCAAAGGTGTCATAACACATAACCTTGGGCATTCATAGTGATGTATTGGGTTGGGGGGAGGGGGCAGGGGGAGGGTTAAGGGTGGGAGAACAGGGTGAGCTCTAAGGGGTAAATCTAATTTTAAGAATATACACATATCATTTTGTTTCGTTGGATACATTTTTGATTGTACAATAACTAAATCTGTTAATAAAAAAGAAGTATATGTAGAAGATATGTGCTTAAGCATGATTAGCGAATTCAGATATTTCTTTACTGGTATTGCAGCAAAGACTATTCTGGGCAAGACTTATTTACCAGTTATTTTTCACTACAACTGCAGGCTTACAAACAGAATGCCCCTTTTTTGGTGTATTAATGATTTCTTTTTAATCAAGTAAAATCACAGCAGCTTTGGATAAATGAAGTTCTGCTAAAAATAAAAAAGTAAAAATTTGAATAAAAAACTGTTAAAGTTTACAAAATGAAGTATCATAAATGATGATTTCTGAATACAAGGTATTACCGTTTGTCTACAGATTGGACAACTTATTGCTCCAAGCCATGAACCGTATCGCCAGTATGCAATAATACAGGTACCTAATGGATAAAAGAAAACATTTATTTTGATATTTTAAATTCCATGTATCCTGAGAAATCTTTACATATTTAACACTGTCACCTTATTTAAAAATAGTTTTCAGGGATTGGGGTTATAGTTAGACAGAGTGCTTGCCCAGAATGTGAGCCCTGTGTTCCATCCAGGTTTTGACCCCATCCAACCAACTCTTCAGCAAATTCAAATCTAATAACAATTCACAGCCATTAAAAAGTATTTTTACTTAAAGTATTAGTTAAGCAACGAATATTTTTATTTACTCAAAAGCCAAATATTAACTGCTTTAATATTATGAGGCTTCATAAAAATACGTTATTTCCTATGTAAAACAAGGGGCTGGAGCGGTGGCTCGGCAGTTACGGTGCTTACTTGGCATGTGCAAGTATCCGAGTTCGAACCCTAGCACCATGTAAACAACTAAGTGTCAGAGCAATGAAAGTCATGTGAAAAACTCAATAAAAATTGATTCTGTCTCTCTCTCTCACTGTCCTCTATAAAAAATAAATAAATAAAACAATAAACATCACTGTGAATAAGACAGCATAACTTTTGCTACAAATTTGATATGTTTGTTAGAAAAACTCAACTTTTATTTTTTAAGAGTTTAGATTAGGGCTGTAGCGGTGGCTCAGCGGTTTCAGTGCTTGCCTGGCAAGCACGAGGACCCAGGTTCAAACCCCAGCACCACGTACACAACTGAGTGTTGGAGCAACTAAGGCCATGTGAAAAACTAAATAAAGTTGTTTCTCTCTTTCTCTGTCTCTCTCACTGTCCCTCTCTCTTTAAAAAAAAAAGAGAAAAAAAAAGAGTTTAGATTACCATATTACGGAAATGTTAATAATACCTGGTATAAGCAAGGAACCAAAGGGTAAAAATATTACATGCTGTCTGCCCTAATAAGTCATTCTGTTCAGTAAATGAATTAACTCTTGTACTACATGGATTTGATTTTCAGCTAGCTTGAAGGTGCTGATGGGCAATGTTGCCTAAAGGAAATTTATATGACCTCCAAAAGTGGCAGGGGAGCTAGGTGGATGAAAAGTAATCTTCAGGCCAATAACATGAAGGTATATTTTAAAATAGTGTCTGCTTCTTAAAGGGACAATTCATTTTCTTCTCTTCAGAACACTTGTAGTCTCTGGCTCTCCAGGTCCCACAGGCAAATTTGAACAAGGCACTAAATAAGGTAGGATAGAAGTTGTTAAAAAAAAAAAAAAAGGTAGAAAGGACACATAAAGGAAAGACGCAAAAGTCCATCTTGAGATCACCAGACCAATATCATCTCTATATAACTTTCCATACCCACCCTTCACCAAGTTTCCTTTCAAAGAAGAGCTCCCCTAAATGCAACTCTCACTCTCAAGATGACCCATTTTCTTCCTTGAAAGTATAATCTCTGCCTCTACAAAAACATGCTGAAATTCCATCATGTATGTCAAAGATCCCACTAGTCCTGGGTCAAGGTCCCCCATCTCTTTGAGAACTCCTTAGCATTCTTGTTCCAGAGTCATTTCTTCCCCCATGACAATGTGAACTAAGTTCTCACTTCCACCTCCAAAACCCTCTCCATATGCTTACTCTCACCTTGAGAAGACCAAGGTGATGTATTTAAATATGTTGGAAGTTAAATCTTTTTTTTTTTTTTCTTGTGGTACTGGGAATTGAACCCAAGGGGTGCTCTACCACTGACCTACATCCCCAGTCCTTTTTAAAAAAATTGAGACATAGTCTCACTAAATTGCCAAGGCTGGCCTCAAACTTGCAATCCTTCTGCCTCAGCCTCCCAAGTAGCTGGGATTATAGGTGTAGGACACCACATCTGGCTAGAAGGTTGCTAAATCTTGAAGTAAAAAGGAGTGCAGAGAAGATGCATTAGACAGTTACTTGCAGAGAATAAAGGATCTGAACTGAACTTTGTGGGATACATATGATTTAGATAGGCAGAAAAAATGAGGGAGGACAATTCACACTTTGTGAACAGCAGAAATGAATGGTCAACGTGAACACAACGGTAAACAAACACATAAGCAGAGGCTGCCCCAATTGGATGTCACAGGGCCTGAAGGGAACAAGAAGTTCACCAATTTAAAGATGAATTTAAAAGCTATACAATCTTATCTGATATCTCTACTCTTACAGAATGCTGTATTAATTAGATAACATTTACTAAATATTTTGAACAATCTGATTTTCAAATAAAGTATACTATATGAAAGCAAAATTAATTTGTTAGAATGATTATTACCATTTGCCACAATGTCTTCATTTTATCTACTTTTTTACTGAAGAAGTCAATGTGTTTTAACATATGCTAAACTCATTTAATCTCATATGTCTTTTTCACAACCTGAGGTGTAGGTGTTCTTGTTTTGAAAATTATGTCATGGCTACTTAACCTGCATTAAAAACTGTAGACTAGAAAATCAAACACTTCAATCATTTAAATCTACTATTAAATGCTTGCTGTTTTCCTGTTCCTCAACTCTCCCCCCTCCACATAAAAAGCTATCCATGTGAATAGAATGGTGGGAGAGATGACTCAACTTTCATCTGGGTCACAATATTTCTGAATCTGGAATGATGAGATCTCACAACCCTGCTGGATCATTAAATAAAATAATGGTTACAAATGAAAGTAATGTGATATCTGCTGCTATTTATTCTTAATTCACAGTAATGGAACAAAGATGTGTTCTTTATATAGGAATTCAGCTAAAGTGTTTTTGTAATACACAGTATTAATATACCTGAACTACTACCCAAAGACATACGTTTCTGTTTATTGAGAAGTTGAGTAACTAGGTTTATTTTTCTTTTTTTTAACCTTTGAACAGACACTAAATAAAAGTACCTAAGAAGTATAGCATGATATCAGAAATAATTGACCCTATTACCAAAGACCCAGAGGTAAAACCAAGAACACAATACAAACCATCTTTCACTGACAGGATCATCCACTCAGTGAATTAGTTATACCTGTGTTGGCAAAGAATTCATCTTGCCTTTCTAATTGCTAACACCTTCCTGAAGGACTGTGCTAGAGGATAGATGAGAACGTATCTAGACTCAGAAGAGAAGGGTGTAAGATTGATTAGGAATATCTGCCAAAGGTTTGAAAAGAGAAAGGTTTCTGCTGTCTCTGATGGCTTTTATTTCCCCATCTAATCTTCCATTACTTTGCTACTCATTAGAATTTCCAACAGACTAAAAAGTATAACTATAACTTGTCAGCTTTTTATGGAAGAGAGATGAAGCAAAGTGGGATTGGACAGCTAAATGAGTACATGGTATATAGAAAATCCTGCATTGCATGATAAGCATTTCAATACTTCAGTCATCCTCAACAGCATATAAATGTATCTAAGAATTCTATGCTTAAATTAAATATGACAAAAAGGGAGAAAGCAATTCATAGGTTATTGTATGCTACATTTATATGAAAATTTGATACATTTGGGGGATAATTAAGACTCTTTCCATGGTGACACATACCTATAATTCTAGCTAGTCAGGAGGCCAAGGCAGGAGGCTGAGGCCAGCTTTAGCAACTTAATGAGCCACTGTCTCAAAAAAGAAAAAAAAATGGCTGGGGATGTAGTTCAGTGGTAAAGCACCCCTGGTTCAATCCCCAGCACACCAAAAGAAAAGACAAATTTTACAAAGACATTCTTTTTTTTTTTTTTTTTTTTTTAAAGAGAGAGGGACAGTGAGAGAGACAGAGAAAGAGAGAAACAACTTTATTTAGTTTTTCACATGGCCTTTGTTGCTCCAACACTTAGTTGTGTACGTGGTGCTGGGGTTTGAACCCTGGTCCTCGTGCTTGCCAGGCAAGCACCGAAACCGCTGAGCCACCACTCCAGCCCCTACAAAGACATTCTTGACATGTCTGCTGTGATAGAATACATTGTTTGTGGTATCCTGTTCTACTTGTGATGTACTTTTATTTAGTGTCTATACAAAGGTTAAAAAAAAACACCTAGTTATTTAACTTCTCAATAAACACAAGTACTATTAAGAAAAAACAGGTTTGATGATTAGATAAATCTAAGTAGACAGTTCTTGAATTGTTCACCTTTGTGTAAGCCACATCACATAGTAAAACTGAGCACAGGACTTGAAGATAGACCAAGCTTTAAGACATCACAAGCCTTCTGAAGAATTAAATAAAAACAACATGGGTTTCAAATGCACATAAGGTGGTACCTGTTGCTGCTATTATTCTTAATTCACTGTAATAAAACAGAGCTCTGTTGCATAGGTTACTCTTTAAAAATTTTCTTAATGCCTCTGAGCCTTTTCTCATTTATTGGGTTAGACGAGATGAAGTATATTCAGCACATATGGGCATCCCTTCAATCTTGTATAGCTACAGCAAACAATGATGATATGATATATTATTATTCTTTATGAAATCTTTCTGGAGGGTCAGGAAAACCAATGAGGTAGAAAACACCCCTCTCTGATACCAAATCAGTGTGAAATCGGGACTCCCTTCTTGTCCCACTATATGTTCTAAGTTTCTCATTCTCCCTCTCCAACTCTCCTGAAGTCAAAAAGAGAAAGAAAAACTAAGAACTTTGTACCGATTCAGAGTAAAGAGAGATAGGATAGCTAATGGAAAGGTCTTAGCAGGGTTTTTAATAGAAAAACCTTCCTGCCTTGGGTAGGATGAATAATGAAACTATTAAAGAGTGAAGAACAAATTCAGATGCAGTGAATCCTTAATGCTACTGACATACTTGAACTACTATGGAAAGAAATACATTGCTGTTGACTGCAAAACTGAACAATTAACTTTTTTTAGCCTCTGAACCCACACATGCTAAATAATGACCTAAATAGAAAAATATACATATATAGTTTATTATTTAGATGCTAAATATACTTGGAGGACAAGCAGAACAGGATATCAGAAGCAAATTACTCAGGATATACATTGTGACAAAGGGAAAATTAGGAATTCGGACTATGTATACATATAGGTCTTAGTTTAAATAGTTACTTCTTCCAAGTATACCATTGTTTGCTTACCACAAAAAAGATGTCCACAGTTTGTTTCAACAGGTAAGGAAGCTTGATGTAAACAGATTGGACAGTACATGTCAGTGTAGAACTGCTGTCGAGCAGTAACAGGTGCATCCTGATAAGAAGATATGTGTACATACTTATATCTTACATACAGAGCTTTCACAACTATCTTTAAGTTAACTTACATTTAAGAACTTTCAAGCCAGCTGCGGTGGTGTACACCTGTAATCCCAACTACTCAGGAGGGTAAAGCAGGATTTCAAGTTCAAGGCCAACCTCAGTAATTTAGCGAAACCCTGTCTCCAGATAAAAAATAAAAAGAGCTGGGGCTATATAGCTTAGTGGTGGAATACTTGCTTAGCGTGTGCAAGGCCCTGAGTTCTATCCCAGCACTGGGAAAAAGTAAATAAGAAAGAAAGAAAGAAAGAAAGAACAAAACACTGTCAATAGTACATACTCATCAAGTTTTAGATATGCACTAGTTTAAGGTCTTATAAATTTGACAAGTTTTGAAGCTATGTTGTTACTTTATTTAACCTGCAAAGCACAATTAAAGAAAACAACCTAGATTAACTAACTCAAGAGTTTGTCATTTACCCTTTCCAAATTAGTTATTCTGAGTAGAACAATGCTGAGCTAATTCATAAACTAAAGAATAAGAAATATCAGGCTGGGAATGTAGCTCAATGGTAAGACACCTGCTTAGTATCCATGAGTCCCTGAGTTCAATTCACACTGCAACCAAAAAGAGCAAAAGAAATGTTAAAATATCTTCTAATTATTAGCTTTTTTTCATTTTTAACATTTTTTTCATTTTAATAGCTGTCCCCCTGAAACTGTTGCACATTAGCTGGACCTTACACAAGATCAGAATTAAACTTTCAGAAAAGAATATTTCCTCTTTTTATAAAAGGGAAAAGATTTATACAATCTGAAGAGAAACCAGAGTATATATTTCCTCTTTTTGGAAGCAGAAAAATTTAAGGCCATTGTTAACTTGAGTTCAATCCTTCTCATAGTGGTGGTGTGATTGAACAGGAGTGTTGGGTATAATTACCATATAAGAGGAATCTAAATATCAAAGATCCCACTGAGACTATAAGTTATAAATGTCATTAAGCAGCACCTCTGTCAATATGTATGCATGTATGAATGTGAATCAACCAATTCCTTCATTATATAAGACGATGCTGAACCAATAAAAATAAACAATGCAAGTGCCGTGAAGGTAAGGACTTTATCTGTAGGACTCACTGTAGTACCTCAGGACCCAGAGAAGTGTCCAGCACTAGGATGAAATGTTTATCTTGTAAAACATTTATCAAAACCTGTTTTGACAGCACCCAAGCACATATCTTATAATCAAAGAAGCTGGCATTAAAAACATCTAATTTTAAAACTATCAACTTCATTAAATATGAGTTGTAAACTATAAGTTGAATCAAAGATCACGGCTTACCAACATTGTAAAGCATAATTTAAATTTCCTATTTCCTTAGCCAGGGCTAAGTCACCAGAATATTCTATAACTTAAGGTAACTACCCTGATGATCTAATTATTCATGCCAGTTTTAATAATACAAAAAGAAAACGTACAGCACTTAATATTCTCTTTCCCATTTTTTCTCATTCTTTTTAGATGTTGGCAGAAAAACAAATTACCAGTGTTGTCCAATGGAACTTTCTGTGATAATAGAAATCTTTATCTGATTACCCATTATGGCACTCACCAGTCACATGTGGCTGTTGTATACTTGAAATGTGGCTAGGGACTACTATGTTGGACAACACAGAATATGCTAAGTCACTTGCTTTTTTTAGTTCCAGGAGATATAATGCATGTCTGAGGGAGCTGGGAGGTAGATGAATGGGTCTATGGTGCAAAGAAATCTGGAAGATTCACTTGTACTTGGGAATTAATGCAATTGTTAATGTGAAATTAAGCAAATATTAGTAATCTGATGTATTAATAAAACTGATAATAATTGCCATACTTAGCATGTTTGAAGATTGAGTTGTTTCTGAAATCATTTTGAAAATTATAAAATGTTATCCCAACATGAATTACTGATAATAAATGCTTTGGAACAGAATACTATAAATATGTTCAAACTATTATTCTTGAATCAATGAATTGAAGTTCCATGAGGGTAGGCATTTTGAATGTTTAGTTCACAACTGAAGTCCCAATGCCTATAATGTCTGGGATATGGTAATCATTCAAAATGTATTTGGTGAATGTATAAATTATAAAGCCTTCATTGGAACTAAAGTTTGGGTAGAAAAACAATTGAAAATCTTTCTCTCTCTCTCTCTCAAACCCAGGGGTGCTTTACTACTGAGCTACATACTGTTTTGTTTTGTTTAATGAGAGAGAGAGAATCAATTTTTATTTAGTTTTTCATGTGGCCTTTGTTGCTCTGATACTTAGTTGTGTACGTGGTGCTGGGGTTTGAACCTGCATACTTGTGCATGCGGGGCAAGCGTGGTAAACGCCAAGCCACCACTCCAGCCCCTGACCTACGTACTTTTATTTTGAGACAGGGTCTCATATGTTGCTAGATTAGTCTGGAACTTGCAATCCTCCTGGCTTAGCCTCCTGAGTAGCTGAGATTATAGGCATGCACTTTCAAGCCCAGCTAAAATTTTTATTTTTGACGTTAGTAATCTAGGTATGAAGGTATACAATATCCTGCTTATTCTACCCTTCATAAACCATACTGCTTTTGGATCTTAAGAAATTCCATCTGGTAAAAAGTAAAGAGAGGAGAAAAGTTTTCTTCTTTGCTAACTTGTTTAGTTAACTTTGATCAGTGAAGAAAAGAAGGACAGATAAGCATTTCTTTGAAGGTCTTAGGTTGTATATGTTTTAAAAGATAGTTTTCCACTATATTTCATTTAAGACCAATTCCAGTGATTATTTCAACACAACTAAATGACAGGAAAACAATTCTCTCTAAAAGCAAGTTAATAAAAAATAAAACATGCAAATGTATGAATAGATTAAAACTAGGCAATATGATTAATATGAAAATATACACTCCATAGAACAACTGAAGTCAACCTGAAGTAGGAAAGAAGCCCACATTTCTTGAAAGTAATGTTTCATCATAACTCCATATCCAAGGGGAATTATAACATTTACTCCTTACATAAATGCACATGTTATACAACAGTACCTGTTCTGTCTGAAGTTGTTCTCGAAGCACACGTACTAGCTCTTGGTTTTCTGGGTGAATATTCTGATGTACATTTCTGTTGAACAGAATACAATAAACCTTGAATATAAAATATTGTCAGATTAATCCGTTTACTTTCTGGATCTAATTTTTTTATCTAGAACTACTGGTAGCGTAAATAAATGTAACTGATCAAATACAATTGTACTGCAATTCTAGGACAGTACATTCCAAGGCTACTCTGTGCTGAGTTCTTCTCCAGTGGCTGAGTTTAGGTTCAGCCAGCAAATGCCACAATCCCAGTGGCCTCGTATCTTTGGGGTTTATTGTAATTGCAAGCTCACGAATAATATAAAGGTCAATTAACATAATTATTTCTTTGAAAATTCCTTCAAAAGAAACAACTATATAGCTGTACATATTTGAATACTTTTCCATGTTTAATTAAGGCCTTCTTCTTACTTTTCATGTTTAAGGAAAGGGGGACAGAGCAGAAACTAAATTTATAAAATGTAGAAAATCCCAAACTTTTACCACTAATATCTTAACATTAACAAGTAAAATAGAGAATCAAAGGGAAGAAGTTGATAGCTAATAAGATATATGACCAATGAAAACTGGAAGTGGAGGTCAGCTTGGTAGAGTAGGGATCAAGATCTACATCTGAACCTTGGTACAATTTCATTTGGTTGGAGACATTTTTCTCTCAATATGCTGAAAAAAAAATTCTAATTCTGTACAATCATAACCTTACTCTTTAGAAAAGCCTTTACTTTTTGGGTAAACCATTTCCAACAGAAAAAAGAACTCTAATAATTTCATGGGATAGGAAAAATTAAATCAATCTTGTAATTACTCAATATTTAGAAAATAAAATGCAAACTTTAGAAAAGCTGAGAAAATATAACCATTACTTTAGTGAGGACATAAAATCAATTTAAAGTCAAGTAACTAAAAGGAAGTGCAACACAAATGTAATGAAACTGTTTGAACTGTTTAGAACCCTTAAATTTTGGTGGATTATTTTAAAAAATTACATTCTTTTGACTGAATAAATGATATAAGAAACCTATCTGTATATGAAAACAATCAATCAAGGAACAATCTATCTCAGCATAGGAACTGCCTAACTTAAATACCAGAGAACTTCTAGTTAAACACCATTTCTCTATTCCTTGAGAGTGGAAAACAATTCCATTTTCATTGGAAAAAAAATGATGACTTTTGGAAAACTACAGTGATGAATTTTCAGAGTATAGACATGAACCATAGGCATGGGGAGTTTCTCAGTTGGCTTCTTTTCATATCAGGAAGAGGTAACAATTCTTAAACCTTGTAGTGGAATACTTAAAAAGTCACAGTATTGTCAAAGAACAAGAACAGATAGACCAAGCTTCTGAGTCACCTGGATTGTAAATAATTAAACGTGATTGGCAACTATGAGTACAAAGCCAAAATTTAGAAATTGAATTGAAACATTTTGAATCAAAGCATTCAAATGTTTAAGACTCTTTTGACTGGTTTCTGATATGTCAACAAAAGGAGACTAACTAGTAGAGGTGATTTGAGAAGAAAGGGAAAAGAGCATGGTGGCACACATCTGTAATCCTAGCAATTTGGGAGGCTAAGGCAGGAGGATTGTAGGTTTGAGGTCAACCTCAGCAATTAGTGAGGTCTTAAGCAACTTAGACCCTGTCTCAAAATAAAATGCTAGGGATACATTTCGGCAGAAAAGCCACCCCCTTCCACCAGGTTCAATCCCCCCAAAAAGAAAAAAATAAATAAGGAAGGGCATATAGAAAGAAATTAATGACAATTATAAAACACTGATGAGAGAAAAAAAGACATAAATGAAAGTAAAGATTCTGTGTTCACATACTGGAAAACTTAACATTGATTGCTGAGAAGAATTCTTAGGGACTGTTCTATAGATTTAATGCAATCCCTATCAAAATCCCACTGGCATATTTTGCAGAAATCCAAACGCTCAACCTAAAATTCATATGGAATTTCAAGAGACCCTAAACATACAAAATAATCTTTTATTTTTAAAATTTTCCATTCATTTTTATCCATATTTCAAAACAATCTTGAAAAAGAAAAAATGCAGAGGATATACACTTCCTGATTTGAGAATTTACTACAAAGCTACAGTAATAACAGGGTGATACTGTCATAAGGACATATAAACCAAGGGAATAGAACACAGACCCCCAAAGTAAACTCTTACATATATGGTTGCTATAGTCTAAAATATTTGTGTTCCTTACTCCCTGCCATTCTTATGTTGAAACCCTAATCTCAATGTGATCAAATTTGGAGAGGGGACATTTGGGAGGTAATTAGGTCATGAAAGTGATACCCTCACAATGGAATTAATGTTCCTATAAGAGAAGACACAAGCAGCTAGGGTTGTAGCTCAGTGGTAGAACATGTGCTTAGCATGCTCAAGGTCCTGGGTTCAATTGCCAGCACTACAAACACATAAAAAAGAAGAGACACAAAAGACATGTATTCCTATCTGTGCTCTTTCCCATGTGAAGATACAGTGAAAAAGAAAACAAAAGAAAGAAAACCAGCCACCTGCAAACCAAGAGGTGGGATTCTGCCAGACACAGATCTACCAACACCTTGTGCTATATAGTATGGATCGTAAGTACCCTCAAAAGTCCCATGTGTTAAAGGCCTGGTGCTCAGATCCCCACAGTGGCCTTATTGGAAGGTGGTGGAACTTTTAGGAGGTGGGGCCTAGTGAGAGGTCTGTTGGGAATGTGCCCTTGAAGGGGATTTTGGACCCCAGTTCCTTCCTCTGATAAATGCTTTGCTCCTACCATGATGTGTTGCGTTGCGTTAGGCCCTGAAGGAACTGGGCCAATCAATCATGAATTAGAACCTCCAAAACTATGAGACAAAATAAGGTTTTTCTCTTTATATATTGATCATCTGAGGTATTTCGTTATAATGGCAGAAAGCTGATTAACACACCTTAATCTTGGACTTCCCAGTCTCTGGAACTGTGACAATAAATGTTTATTGTTCAACTATCCAGTCAATGGTTATTTACACACCAAACTGACTGAGACAAAGGCCAATTGATTTTGACAAAGGGGCCAAGACCATTTAAAAGGGAAGAGTCTTTCAACAAATGTTGCTGGATATCCACAAAAGAATGAAATTGAACCCTTACCTAATATCATATAAAGAACTCAAAATGAACCAACCAACAGAATAAGCTTGGGAGTTAAACTTGAGAGAGAGAGAGAAAAAAACCAAAAAAACAAAACGCAGATCTTCATAAATCTTCAAAACTTTGGATTTGACAATGATTTCATAAATATGAGATCAAGAGCACAAGCAACAAAAAGAAAAATAAGAGATGAATTAGACAATCAAAATTAAAAACTTTTGCACAAAAAGATAGCATCAAGGGAATTAAAGGGAAATCCACAGAATGGAAAATATTTCTAACACATACACCTAACAATACCACCAGAATATATGAAGAATACTTATAACTCAAAGACAAAAAAGTAAACAACCTTATTCAAAAGCGAGAAAAAGGCCTGGTGTGGTGGTGCATCCCCAGTGACTTGGGAAGCTGAGGCAGGAGGATTGCTAGTTCAAAGTTAGCCTCAGCAATTTAGCGAGGCCCTCAGCAACTTAGTGAGACCCTGTCTCAAAATAAAAAAATATAACGGGCTGGGGATATGGCTCAGTGGTTAAGTGCCCCTGGGTTCAATCCCTCCCTGGTACCAAAAGAAAAAAAAAAAGACTTAAATGGACATTTCATCAAAGAAAATATAGAAATGGCCAATGGGCATATGAAATGATGTTCAACGTTAGTATTCATTAGGGAAATAAAAATCAAAACCACAATGAAATACTACTTCACTCCCATGAAGATGGTTATTATTTAAAAAAAAAAAAAGGGTGAGGGGAGGATAGAAAAGAAAATCCTAGAAAATACATGTGGGCAAGGATGTTGAGAAAAATGGAGCCCTCATACATTGTTGGTGGGGATGTAAAATAGACCAACCATAATGAAAAACAATTTCAAGGTTCCTGAAAATTTAACACACAAGCCTTGGCAGCATAGCAAGACCCTGTCTTAAAAGGAGAAAAAAAAAGTTAAACAGTTAAACATAGAATTATCACATGACCAGGAATTCCAGATGAAAGCAGGTATTCAAACAGATTCTTGTACGCCAGTGTTTCTAGCAGCATTATTCACAATAGCCAAAAGATGGGAAAACTCAAAAATCTATAAACAGATCAATGGATAAATTAAAAAGTGGCATTTTCAAATAATGAAACATTTTTAGCATAAAAGTACATACTACAAAGTAAATGGACTTTGAAAACATTATGCAAAGAAAATTAGCCAAACCCAAAAGGACAAAATTTTGTGATTTTACTTTATCAATTATGTACAACAGGGTTATTCATTGAGACACAAAGTAGAATACAGGTTACCAGGGGCTGAGAAAAGGCAAATAGAAGTTATTGTTTAAATGGGAAGTTTTTGTTTGGGATGATGAAAATTTTGGAAGAATATAATGATAATGTTGATACAATATTGTGAATGTACTTAATGCCAATGGTTTGTATACTTAAAAGTGGTTAAAATGGTAATTTTAATGTTATATATATTTTACCACAATATAAAAAAATGATTATAATGACTAAGAACATGAAAGGAACAGAGACAAAAGGCTCCTCTGCTTTAATACTATACATACTACCCCAACCTCCAACCCACCACTAGTTACCTAGTGGTAGTAATAGGATTATAAATGTCAATTAAATTTTAATCTGGAGAGATGGACAGGAAATTACAATGACCTTTTTACCCAATCATATGACAGATTCAAGACAAAGTCTAAGTAATGGGGAGCACCTTGTATAATTTCAAAGTACTTCTTAGATTGAGCCAAAATGTCATCATTTACTTCTACCAAGTGGCTTTGATTCTATCTATGAACCCATAGAATCTAATTATTTTTTGAAGTTTTTTAGGTAGGATCTCACTTATTGCCCAGACTGGTCTTGAACTCTTGGCTCAAGTGATTTTCCTGCCTCAACCTGTGAGTATTGGAACTCTTGCCCTGGTTTTAATTCAGCAAAGCAAACCCTCTTCATATTTAGGACACAGCTTTATGTCCAACATTGTCTTTCCCAAAGCTAGATAGCCCCGGTTCCTTCATGCGTTTCCTATGATTTTTCCTTCTATAGCTTTTACCATTTTGACAATTTCCCTAAACATTTTCCAGTTTAAAATAATTGTCCCAAACCAGCTAAACATCTGACCTTTTTATCCTCCATGTATTTTACTGACATCTAGCTAGTCATTTTTTTCTTCACAAATTTTATTGGTGCACTATAGTTGTACATAATGGTAGGATTTACTGTTAACATGTTAGTATATACATACAACATAACAATATAATTTGGCCAATATCACTCCCAGCACTTGCCCTTCCCCACATTACTCTATTCTACTGATCTCCCTTTAGCTGGTTAATTTTAATCAATGTACCATATATTGTTGTTTCTGGCATCTACAATATATTAATTGCCTTATTAAACAGAAAATTTTAGTTTAATATCATTCCAGTCTTTGAGGAAAAACTTATATCACACAAGTAATAAATATTCATGGTAGAGGGGCTGGAGTGGTGGTTAGCAATTACAGTGCTTGCATAGAATATGCGAGGACATGTGTTTGAACTCCAGTATGTATGCAATGAAGTGTCAGAGCAACAAAAGCCACATGAAAAACTAAATAAAATTGATTCTCTCTCACAGTCTCTCTTTACAAAAATAATATTCATGGTAGAAATTAGAAAAAAATGGAAATTACATTTAACAATAAATTAATCCTACAAAATAGTATTTAAATAGGCTACTTTAATTATGGTTTTGGGATCTTCCTCCACCTTCTCCCCACTCCTTTTTCAAATAATTCACAAATAATTCATCCTAACTGAAATATCGTACCTTTGACTAAAATTTGTTGAATTCCCTCCACTAGGCCCTCACTTCCTTTGGTACTGTGGATTGAACACAGGAGTGCTTAACCACTGAGCCACATTCCCAGCCCTTTTATTTTTTATTTTGAGACAGGGTCTCACTAAGTTGCTGAGGCTGGCTTTGAATTTGTGATCCTCCAGCCTAAGCCTCATGAGTACTTGGGATTTCAGGCATGTGTCTGGCTCTTTGTCTATTTTTTTTTTTTTTTTTAAAGAGAGAGGGACAGTGAGAGAGAGAGAATCGAGTTTTATTTAGTTTTTCATGTGGCCTTTATTGCTCCAACACTTGGTTGTGTACGTGGTGCTGGGGTTTGAACCTGCATCCGTGTGCATGTCAGGCAAGCACCATAACCCCTGAGCCACCGCCCCAGCCCCTCTTTGTCCATTTTTTAATCAGGTTATTTTCTTGACCTTAAATCATCTCACACATGCTATGCAAGTGCTCTACCACTGAGTTATACCTCCAGTCCTCCTCCCCTTTTTTTGGAACCAGGGATTGAACCCAGGGGCATTTAATCCCTGGGCCACATCCCCAACCCTTTTTATTTTGAGACAGGGTCTTGCCAAGTTGTTTAGGGCCTAAGTTGCTGAGACTGGTTTTGAAACCTGTGATCCTCCTGCCTCAGCCTCCCAAACAGCTGGTATTATAAGTATGTGCTATCACATGTGGCTCCCTGCCCCCTCCTTTTTTTTTTGAGACAAGATCTCACTAAATTGTCAAGGCTAGCCTTGAAATGAGGATCTTCCTGCCTTACCCTCCCAAGAAGTTGCGATCACAGGTATGTGCCACTTCCCCTGGTTGAATTAATTTCTGTTTATGTGGGGAAAAAATGTCCAATCTTGTTATTGTGCAAGTGAAAGTTTTCCCAACTTTTTTTTTTTTTGCACTGGGGACTGAACCCAGGGCTGTTTAACCACTGAACAACCTCCCCAGCCCTTTTCATGTTTTGAGACAAGGTTTCCTAAGTTGCTGATGCTGGTTTTGAACTTGCAATTCTGCTGCCTCAGCCTCCCAAGCCACTGGGATTACAGGTGAGTGCCACCATTCTTTATTGAAAAGACTGACCTTTCCCAGCTGTGCTCTTGGCAACTTTATCAAAGATCAACTGGTGAGGGGCTGGAATGGTGGCTCGGCAGTATTGGGCTTGCCTGGAATGTGCGAGGACCAAGAATCGAACCCCAGCACCACATACACAACCAAGTATCAGAGCAGCGAAAACCAGATGAAAAACTACATAAAATTGGTTCTCTCTCTGTCCTTCTCTTAAAAAAAGAAAAATCAATTGATGACAAATAAATTTATTCCTGGACTCTTTTCCATTGGTCCATAATGTCTCAGTTTTTAATTCTAGTACCATGCTGTTTTGATTACTATAGGTTTTTGAAATCAGATAGCATGATGTCTCTAGCTTCGTTCTTTTAGATCAAGACTGCTTTGACTATTTGGGATCTTTTCTGGGCCCATACAAATTTTAGGGATATTTTTACCAGTTCTGTGAAAAAATGACATTGGAGTTTTGACAGGAATCACATAGAATATGTAGATTGCTTTGGGTAGTATGGATGTATTAACAATGTTATTCTTTTATTTCATGACACAGGATAGCATTTGACTTGAGTCTTCTTCAACATCTTTATTAATGTTTAAAAAATTTCAGTGTACAGATCTTTTATTTCCTCGGTTAAAAATTTATTTAATGCTATTGAAAATGGGATTGTTTTCCTGATTTCTTTTTAGGATAGATCACTGTAGAGTATTGGAAATGCTATGATTTTTGTATGCTGATTTTGTATCCTGCAACTTTACTGATTTCATTTATTGGTTATAACAATTTTCTGATGGAGTCTCAGCTTTCCATATATAAATTTATGTTATCAACAAACAGAAATTTTTACTTTACTATTTGGTTTTTCTTTTTCTTGTTTAATAATTCTGGCTAGGAGTTCCAGTACTACACTAAATAGAAGTGATAAAAGTGGGCATTGTTGTGTTTTTCCTGATTTTAGAGGAAAAACTGTAAGCGTTTCATTATTGAGTGATGTTAGTCGTTACCCTGTCACATGTAGACTTTTGTTGAGGTACATCCCTTCTATATCTAATTTACCGAGCTTTTATCATGAAAAAATATTGATTTTTTTTGTCAAATGTTTCTCTTGCATATCTTGTGTTGACCACGATTTTTGTCTTTTATTCTGTTAACACGTTGTTATCATACAGATTTGTGTATAAACCTTGCATTTTAGGGATGACTCACACATGGTCATGGTGTACGCTTCTTTTCATGTGCCACTGAATTTGGTTAGTATTTTGTTGATAATTTTTGCATATATGTTCATCAAGGAGGTTAATTTGTAATTTTTTCCTGTACTTTGTTTTTTGGTGGTATTGGGAATTGAACCCAGGGCCTTGCACTTTCACGTAGTAGGCAAGTATTCTACCACTGAGCTACATCCCCAGCCCTCCTATAATGTCATTATCTGGCTTTGGTATTGTGGTAATGTTGGCCTCGGAGAATAAGTTGTTTTCCCTTCAAGTTTTTGGAAGTTTGAGAAAGGCTGGTGATTGTTCTTATTTAAATCTTAGATGAAATTGCAGAATTTCCTTCCTTTTTAAGGCTGAATATTATTCCAGTTTGTATATGCCAACCTTTGCTTAACTATTCATTTGTTGATGTACTGTTGGTTTGCTTCCACTTTTTAGTTACTGTACATAATGCTACTATGAACATGAATATACAAAGGTCTCTATGAGTCCCTTTGAATTACTTTGGGCATATGGCCAAAGTAGAGTTGCTGGATAGTACAGTTATTCTATTTTAAATTTTTTGAGGACCTGTCATATTGTTTTCCACAATACCTATACCATTTTACATTCATGCCAATAGTGCACAAGGATTTCAGTTTTTCTATATCCTAACACATTAGTATTTTTCATATTTCTATATCCTATTTTGATTTTTCTACATCCTAACACATTGAGTACTTTTGATGGCAGCCATCCTTAAGGGTCTGAGGTAGTATTTCACTGAGGTTTTGATTTTGCATTTCTCTGACAATTAGTAATGGTGAACATCTTTTCATGTGCTTATTGGCCATTTACATATCTTCTTTGGTGAAATGTCAATTCAAATCCTTTGCCATTTTATTAATTGGATTGTCATTTTATTATTGAGTTATAAATTCTTTATTCCAGATACAAGTGCTTTAACAGGTAACATGATTTACATATTTTTTTTCCCATTCTTGTGGGTTGTCTTTTCACTTTCTTGATGATGCCCTTTGAAGCATAAAAGCTCTTAATTTTAATGAAGTCTAGTTGGCATACTTTATCTTTTGTTACTTATGCTTACGGTACTATATCTATGATCCTTTGGCAAATCCAAGGTCATGATGATTTACTTACTCTTATGTTTTCTCCCAAAAGTACTGTGTTAGTCTATTTTATATTTCTTTAACAAAATACCTGAGGCTGGGTCCTTTATTAAAAAAAAAAAGGTTATTTAGCTTACAATTTTGATGGAAGAAAGTGGTGAGGGTACCCCTAGTCATGGTAGATGCTAGATGGTATTACGATAGGCATGCAGACCAGAGATCGATCGATCAAATGGTGATAAAGGAAGCCAGAAAGCAGGGAGGGGCAGAGCTTGCTCTTTAATAACTCTTTTGTGGGAACTAACTGGGGGTCTCACTAGAACTACAGTAATCTCTTCTAAGGGCGGTACCCTTGATGACTTAAAATCTCCTACTAGACTCCATCTTTTAAAAGTTCCACATCACTTTCTAACACCACCATTCTGAAGACCAAATTTCTAATACATGAACCCGTTCAGGACAAACCACAATCAAATCATAGCCAAGTGTTATAGTTTTAGCTCCTACATTTAAATCTTTGACCCATTTTGAATTAATCTGGCATGACATGGGTCCAACTTCATTCTCTTGCATGTGGCTACCCAACTGTCTCAGTGCCGTTTATTGAAATCTTTTCCCACTAAGTGGTATTGACACATCTGTCAGTTGATGTATGAGTTGACCTTTTCTAAATCTTGATTCTGTTGTACCAGTAGCCTTCCCTCCTAGCTGATAATTTAGTAAGCCTGCTTCTTATGTATTCTTCACCCTACTTACTAGTAAAAGTGAATAGAATAGGCCTAAGGATAGGGTCAGCAATACAGAATATCCTCCTATTTGGTTTATACAAAAACATTAGTATTTCTAAGATCAACTTGCAAACCTGTTACAAATTTACCTAAATCTGCTATCACCAAGGCATCATTTCCTCATTATAGCTACAACTTTATCACCAAGATACACTGCGGAGCATCACTCCATAAAATATCCTACTGAAATCAACATTATATTATCCTTATCAATATTATCAATGCAGAGGTAAAATAATAAATCACCATTTTTTCTAAGTGTTCACATTCTGTTTAGTAATTATTTCTGTAGTTTTTACAGGAAACATTGATTTGTAATTGGGGGATTAAAAGTCTACAAAAATCTAGTGTTTACATATTGGTATATAGACATCTGAAGACTTTAACTACTATTCCTGATTCTACAATAGTTCATTAATTCAGTTTAATTAATTGATTCTAATCTTAATTTTCTCTACACTGTCCAGGTTCTTTCTTTTGGCTCAATTTTTCCATTTAAAAACTAAAAATATATTGCACTTATTATCTGTATTACTTAATAGCTGGTGGATTCAATTATGAAAAGTAATTTTTTCAAACTGTGATATTTCCATAGAATGGATGATGAACTTAAATATTATCTGCTAAGACAGGACAAATATATGTCAGTATTCAAAACCCAGTGGAAAATAAAATACTTTAGCAAACATATATATAAAATCACTGAGATCAACTGCTTGCTTTTCATTTTAATATTATATTATACTACATAAGGAATCAAAGAATCAGTGATTCTTGAAAATATATATTTTAATTCATTTGTCTTTTACTCTCACCTGAAAAGTGCATATACCAGGGTAGCAATCAAAGTGAAACTGACCACAACTGCCACAAGTACTTGGTCACTTACTCCTTCTATAACTGAATCATCATCCAGTTTCAAACCTTGAACTTCACCTTGATATCTGGCCATTCCAGGTCTAAAACATGAACAAGACAAAAGTACAAATGATACAGTGCAGATGAAATATACCAACATTTTATACCAATGACAGCAATGTAAGTATAGCTGACTTCTAACATAATTGGTGTTTGTGGCTACATTAACCACAATTAAGATTCCTCCATTAACAAAAAAAAAATTTTTTTTTTTTTTAAAGAGAGAGGGACAGTGAGAGAATGAAGAGAGGGAGAGAGAAAAAGAGAGAATCAATTGTATTTAGTTTTTCATGTGGCTTTCATTGTACTGACACTTCATTGTGTACATGGTGTGGGGCTTTGAACCCATATCCTCACGCATGCCAGGCAAGCGCTGTAACCCTCTGAGCCACTGTTCCAGCCTTAACAAATTCTTTAAAATTTGTCGGAAATGTTATTTTTGAGAGTACAAAACACTATTTCCTTTAAAGAAAACAATTACTATAAATTATTATCCATTTCCTTTTTTTAATCCACATTTTGTTTCATTTTATTTTGGTACCAGGGATTGACTGAGTTCCATTCCTGGCCCTTTTTTTTTTTTTGTTTTTGGAGACCACGTCTCCCTAAGTTGCTTAGGGCCTAACTTGCTGAAGCTGGTCTCGAACTTCCTATCCTTCTACCTCATCCTTGAGTTGCCGGGATTATAGGAGTGCACCACTGTGCCTGGCCTTTAGACAAAAATTTTTTAAAATAGTTTCTTGCTTCAAGCTTAGCCCCTTTAAGAAAAAAATTTATTTTTTAACCAACTCCTCTTTTCTAACTCCTGAATACCAAAGAAACTCTCCAAGTACATCAGATTTCTCTTCTCCCTTATAGCACACTAAATATATGTTTTATGGAATTTACCATGTAAGGATGGAAAAAGAAACGTAACATCTTATAAATATTACTGTATTACCTATGTTGTACTCTGTGCACAAGAGAACCTAGTAAATATCTGTATAAATAAAAGTCACTTACTATACTTGGGGTGTTAATAATTTGACAAAGTAAAAGACATTTAGGCTATCAGTCATTTATATTTATACTAAGATTATTTGAATGAATGAAAACTCTGATGCTTGAAAAACTGTTTGTCTCACCTGAAACTAAGCTCAGCTTATTGCTCAGAATTCTTTGAACTGCTGGGAATATGGAATCACTGTGAGGCTGCATTTCCTTATGAAGAGAAGAGGGAGGAAAGGAAACTCTTTCTCATATTCTAAGAGAAAAACGGAAGTACCCAATAGTAAAGGTGTGAGAAAAGACAGTCTAACCACATCGGAATCCAGATATCACGGATAATTCATACTTTTTTTCAGAAGGCAAAACTGTAAAGTTCAAAGTTTCACAATATACTTAAAGACAAAAAAAGGGATATTCAATTAAAATATTTAATATTATAACTAAAATAAATTTCTGCACTTATGTAACTTTGAAAGTTTTAGTCAATATCATTCATCTTTAGCTGAATCTGTTATGAAGAAATTTTGAGCGTGAAAGTCCAACATCTTTGAAATGAATCTGAGCAGGCTGCTAATAAGAAAAGAACTTCTAATGGAAAAAAAAATAAAGCAGAAAAAAAAAAAAAGACCAAAGGCAGGTTTTGTCAGCTTCTCCTTAATAACAGCCTGATATATCAGAAACTTCCTAATGACAGATTTCAAATGCCTTTTATGAAAGTGCATACCAAGAAACTCAGAGAAAGAGTTCTCATTTCAGTATTTTCATTCCAAAGAACAGTCAAGTTAACTGCTGAAATTCAGGGGTAGAGGGAACCTCAAATAATCTAAGCGTAGGCCAAGTAGTCAATTTCAGTTTTTTATTAGGTTTCCTTTTTTTAAGTTAGAAATGGTTATGACTATGTCGAAAGTCCTACAGGCAGCAAGACCTACTCGTATCTGTTCAAAGATAATTAAAATGCTATCTCCATCAAGATTCCTAGCCTCTAATTACTTGAGTTGTGAGGATTAAACCAAATTAAACAGAGGCAAAAGTGCTTTCCAAGTTAAGTGCACCAACAGATGCACTGTAATTACATTATTCATATTTTCTCTTGTGCTATACATTTAGGCAGTGTATTAGTAGTTTTTTTTTTTTTTTAAAGCTTGCCTAGTATGTAGTTCAATCCCTGGGACCACCAAAAAAAAATGTGTTACATTTGTTTCTGTCTTTCCATGTGTAATCAGTGATAACTGTGATTACATTCTACTGCCCAAAATGTATGTATACTGTTCACAATTTGACTTCTATGCAATTTTACCCTTTAGATATTGCTTCCTACATACTCCCAACAGCTGAGAGATGCAGGATACTTTAGGTAGGATGTGGCCACATTACTTTACTTGCATCATTTTACAGCAGGTTTCCAATATTGTTGAGAACAAAAAAATGAATTGCAGTTCTGTCACGTGGAGATCTACTAATGGTGTTTGGTCTGCTGACAGACTCAATAGTACTTTTGCTATAGCCTAATTAGAGTTAAAAAAAATAATTACTGGGGTCAGGAGCTCAAAAACGAGGTATTATGAGGTACTATACTACTACTTCAGTTTGGAAAGCGGAAGGTCTGATTCAAGACTACAGGGGATAAATAACACAAAATGATCACAATTTCCACTTGAGGAGTTAACATAATACCTCAAACTTGAAGATGAACTGTAAAGTCAACTTGGATTACAATTCTTCAACTTGTTTTTCACTGTCATTGCTAGCTTAAAACAATATAGTGAGGCTGATTTTATACCACAGGTTCTTAGTTGAAGCCCGGTTTGCTGCTTAGACACTAAGAGCCTAGATTCCAATTCCAATTCTTCTGAGACCACACCATTCTCAAGAACTCTCCTCTTTGCAAAATGTTAAACATGGTCTAGATGATTTCTTCAGTTTCTTTTACCACAACATTCCCTTAGTTTTCAAAACAAGAAATAATGGGGCTGGGGATGTGACTCAGAGATACAGCATGAATGTCCAGAATGAGGCCTTGGATTCCAACCCCAGCATCATGAAACAAAAGAGGGGCAAGAAAGATAAAAACCAAACATTAAAGTGATTATGAGTTCGGGGTGCTAGACTGGGGAAGGGCCAATCATCATCTTCCTCAGGATACTGTTCTATAGTTTAAATCCTTCTCAGATATGTATTACTGTAACAATAAAAACAAAGCCAGCATCAGACTCTTCCATCGAGATGCAAATTATGCCTCAATGCTCTTTCAATACTCATTCTTCTTGTGTTTGTGTGTGTGTGTGTGTGGGGGGGGTACGTATCAGCTGTTGATCCCAAGGGC
Organism: Aplodontia rufa; assembly: GCA_004027875.1. Classification (NCBI taxonomy): domain Eukaryota; kingdom Metazoa; phylum Chordata; class Mammalia; order Rodentia; family Aplodontiidae; genus Aplodontia; species Aplodontia rufa. The sequence goes on from PVKS010000990.1 coordinate 44,890, forward strand.
GATTAACCACAGAGTCACATCACCAGCCATTTTTATATTATATTCTGAGGCAGGGTCTTGCTAAATTACTTAGGGCCTTGCTAAATTGCAGAGGCTGGCTTTGAATTTGCAATTCTCCTGCCTCAGTTTCCTGAGTCACTTGGATTACAGGAATGTGTTACCAAGCTGGGCTCAATATCCATTCAAACACTCAGTTACTCTATTTCTGGATATGTCTTCCAAGATATCCCTGAAGGACAGACAAAGGCACCCATATATAAGACTTTTCATTTGCTAAGATCTATCTGTTATGAACGCCTTTCATTAGGGACCTACATGTTATTCCTTTGAGCAGTGCACAGTCTTACATGTTGTAGGGGCCCCTAATGCTGTTTACATGTAACCCGGAAACAAGGTTATTAAATGTACAGAACATGATATTTAACCTATTTCATGGACCCCATGAAATAAAAAATAAAGTTATTAGTATTGTTTTTTAACTGTTTGAATTTTGCACAAATAAAAAAACTATTGATCTTGGAAGGTATGTGGTATAACTGATAGAAGCCTGAAGAGAAACTGGCTTTGCTATTGCCTAACTAGCTAAGTCTTACTGAGGAGTAGCTTAATATAGCAAAGAAAGCATAAGCTTTGGAGCCAGATAATTCTATACTTATATGAAGTCTTTATCTCAGCTTCCTCGTATGTAAAATGCAAAAAATTAGGTTGAATCACATCAAACTGCCATTTTGGAGAGAAAAAAGTATAACTTTGTGGAATTTACTATAGGAACATAAAGATAAAGCTCTTAACATTTTGCTTGGCACATTTTATAGGTTCGTAGCAAATGGAAGCTACAATATTTTGATTACTCAGTAATTGTCACAGAATCAGCAGAACTATGATAAAACTTAATCATGCCTTGTAATATTGCCAATAGCTGTACTATTTAGCATCTCAAACTCTCTTTGATCAAAGCTCTTTTATCTGTTCTCTGGGAAGACTGGATGAATTTGGGTACACAAGCATATAGGCCACAATCATGTTTACCTGAATGAGACAAAACATCTATAGAAAAGAATTAGCCTCCACTCAGCCAGAATAAGACAGCAAAGATAAGTTCAATTCATCTTTCTGGGGCCTTTTCCCTGAGCTTCAGTGAAGAGAGAGAAAAACAAAACAACAATAAGGGGGAAAGAGAAAATTCTAGGAGTTGGAACAAAGGAAAAATTGTTTTTTTTTTTTTTGTTAACTTATGCTCAAGTAGAAACTTGATGGCCTCATGGCTTCTGCAATTACTCACATTCAAGCAGCTTTTAATAAAATTTCCTACATGAAGGCTAAAAGGAGCTGTAACAGCTGGGCATGGTGGCATAGGCTTGTAATTTCAGTGGCTCAAGAGGCTGAGGCATGAAGACCTTGCGTTCAAAGCTAGTGAAAACTTAGTGACTTAGTGAGACCCTGTCTCAAAATAAAAAAAGTAAAATAGGCTGGGAATGTGGTTCAGTGGTTAAAATGGCCTTGGGTTCAATTCCCAGAATCCAAAAAAACAAAAAACATTATAACTGCACAAAAGCACTGTAGATAAGCAGTAAAGGAGACTAGGTCAACTGTGTTAAAGCCTTAAAAATCTGAGCACTTGGAGTAAAGGTGCTTACTACAGTCCCTTAGTCCCTTCCAGCAAGGGTTAGGACCAGAGGTCACATCAAGAGACTAGCTGCATTAAGTCCGAATAAAGTAAGCATACCATATACTTACTGACTCTATTTATTTGTCTACAAGGGTACAGTCTCTTACCATGACTAGTAATCTACAGAAACAACCTAGTATGGAATGAAGGAACTCTGGTTTGACAAAGATTCAGATGTGTCAACGGAAGAAACAAAGGCAGAAGAGAAATTTGTAATTTCTAAAGATTTTTCTGCCCTTGATGTAAGCAACAATGTTTGTAAGAAAAACCACTGAAAATATTTCAGGTGAATAAATCAAGGGTATCTTGGCAGTTCTCACTGAGAAAATGTACCACCCACCCCCCAGCTCCCCACCAGCCTGTGGTACTGAGGATTGATCCCACAGCCTTCACGTGCTTGGCACTGAACTACAACCCCAAAACAAGAAAATATGTTAATAATAGGAAGGGGGCGTGGACTACAGGAACTTGAAAATGTCTTGGGAAGTTAACTTTGCGCCACTGTAAAGAATATTTTGCATTATCTAATACCATGAATACCCTATACATTCACAATTCGAACAGGATGTCAAGGTTCGTGTCTTGGAAACCCCAGTACCTTTGGAGAGAGGCCAGGCACGTTTATAGCACTGTTAGAGCAGTCTCAAATCATGACAAAATGCACAAAACGGAAGAATGCCAAATTCGCACGACAGTAATAAAAATTACCTTATACGCAAATTTAATATCAATCGAAAATGATACAACTGAATACGGTTCCAATCATATAAATTCAAAATCAGGAAAAGGAAACTACACACATTGGTGGCAAAGCTGTAAAGAAAAGAGATTATCGCGAGTCAGGCTAGATAGGGAATTATGGTCAAAGGAACACGCAGGGTATGGGTGGAGGGACTCCTGGGGAGCCGGCAATGCTGTTCTTATCTGAGTGTTTCATTCATTAGTCCCTAAACAAGTACGTCCTATGAAAGCTTCTGCATATGCTATGTCGCTTAAAAATGTATCCGTAACCCTGAAGCGGTTGGTGCGTCTATCAGGGCGAGAAACAAACAATACGCCTGTTCACTAAGGGAAGCCTACTCCGAACACCACAAAGAACAGGGCCTAACCACCGCTGGAAGTCGTCAGGGACCGGCGAACTCGCGTCCACCCTCCCCTACTCCAAGTAAAGTTTTCGGGGAGTCGAGGCTCCAAGCGACCCAAGAAAGAATGGCGGGTTCTCCTCAGCGCGGGCCAAACCCACTTAAAACCACCCAGACTCCCTCCAACTAGCCATTGCTTCGTCGCCGGGCGGTTCCGGACTCGGCCCGAGCTCTGGCAGGACCATAGGCAGCGACTCCCGCGAGCCGCAGAGAGGACTCAGCGCATCCCCGAGCCTGGGTTCGGGGGCGTGGCCGGGGACGCACTCGCGGCCGGGGAGTGGGGGCGCGTACCTCTCCACCGCAGAGGGACTACCTCGGCAATTCCTGGCGACAGAGATTAAAGATTATTTCCGGAGGGCGCCCCCGCCACCCCTCCCGGGCAACCACAAGGTGCCCCTTTTTTAATTTGGAGTGCGGGCGCGGGCGCAGGCGCACGCGCACTGCCAAGCTTCCGTGAGGGCGCAGGCGGCTAAGTAAGACTCGCGCCGCAAGGCCGGGCGCGTGCGCGTCGGGCACGCAGCGGCTAGCGTCGGGGCGCGGAGCGCGATTGTGCGCAGTGGGTTTGCCGCCGCGGCGCTCTCGGGCTGCGAGCTTGAAGGAGTGGTGTAGGCGGCCGGGGGCGGGGACGGGGGGTGGCGGGCGTGGCTGTGGGCTCGCGGCAGTGCGCAGTCCCGAGTGAAAGGAGAAGGAGGGGCTCCGGGTGACTGTGCGGGACCGGGTGCCAGTGCCGGCGAGTGTAGGCGGCCAGGGAGCGCGAAGGAGGTGGGCCAGAGGCCCGGTCGGCTGCCGGGACCCTCCCCACCAACCCCAGGCCAAGCGGCGGCGGTTTCTGGCTAGGTGGGGAGGCGCTGACAAGCCCCAGCGGAGGAAGATGTTCAGCGTGGAGTCGGTGGAGCGGGTGGAGCTGTGCGAGAGCCTCCTCACTTGGGTATGTGCTGACGGCGGGCCAGTGAAGACCCCCTCCTCTGGCCGTCTTTCCGAGGTACCCTGTCGCTCGTCCGGGGGGCGAGCGCCGAGGGCGGCGGTGCCGTCACATCCGGGGCCTGGGGCGGATGGAGCTGAGGACGCGGGTGCGGGCCGCGACTGTACCCGCGGCCATGCCCGGGTCGGCAGGATGCTACCTGGATCGTGGCAGGCGCGGCTCAGGGTCCGGGAGAAACTTGCAGGGCTTGAGGCGTTGGCTGTTCTCGGAGTGGAAACCGGCCCGGTGGAAGCTAATGACGGTCCTGGCGACACTGTAATTAGGATTGTTTTTGTTTGCAGCTTAGGAGGCGCTGGTGCTCCGCTCTCGAGCTTCTTGGGACACCAAAGCAGTGGTTCTCCCTGCGCCCTGGCAGTCGGTAGAGGCTCTTGGGGACCCCTGGTTATGACGCCCCTCGCCTTTGTTGCAGCGTTCATGAAGGATAGAGCGTAGCCCCTGAGGAATGAATCTGCCCTTTGGAAAAGTATTTTTAAGGGAGGGTAGAAAACGAAGGGGCACCCAGGGGCAGAGGATTCAAAATGCCAGATGCATTTTGGCTATGAGAAAGTAAGCGATGTGCAGATACGTATAAAAGGTATCCAAGGTAAACATTTAAATAAAACTGGAAGGTATTTGGAGAATCAGCAGTAGAACGCAGACATTTTGGGGCAAAGTTATGGGATTCTAATTTGAAATCATTAAATGTATTTGCTTCTAATGTCAACAGTCGTGCCTTTGCTTCAAGAGCTGGATAGTAAACCCTGCTTGTATGAAACATACAAGCAGGAGATTGAACCCAGGGTCTCCTGCATGCCGAGGCTGGGCTGTACCCACTCAGCTACGTCCCTCAGTCCTTTGTGTTAATTTTAAAGGTAAAACACATTATCAAAGAAATTGTGTTACGGTTACGTTTCTTGGAGTTTAGATTCTTGGAGTCCATACCTCACTCTCCTGCGCAGGGACACTTTGCTGGAAAAGTTTGAGAAACATCACTCTAGATTAGTTGTAACAAGTGAATTAAAGCAGTATCCAAGGTTTTTATAATTTGAGTACACTATGAACCAAATTATTTACTCTGAAGTCCAGAATATATGCAGTGATAGAATGTGATATATTCTATAAGTTTTATATTAAACCATTTTTGGGACTTAAGCTTGTTTGCAGTAATTTTTGGAGTTAACATACAACCAATGGTTCCAACTTCAGGCAAGGAGATGGGCTTCGCTGCTGTGATTTAGAAAAGAGGATACTGATAGCATGATGTGGCCAAGTTTGACTAGGCACTGGGGAGAGAAAGGAAAGAATTAGTAGATTTTTTGATCCCATGGAAGGAATAGATTTGTATGGGTTGTAAACAAAAGGGTGAGGATCTTCAGAGTTACGCTGTTGAATCTGTACAAATCACTACTCAGTACAGCCTCCCATAATGCTAGAAAAAGAATCATGAAGGCAGATGAAGAAGCTGTTTGTATCTGAAGTGGTGCTACATAATTTAAAGTCTAGAAAAAAAAAAGTCATGGAAACAGATGTATTTGAAGACCACCTGCAAAAAAAAAAAATAATGCAGTTATTTGAATGTGAATGCTTAAAAAAAGAGGAAAAGCCAGAGCAAGTTTGAAAGGCTTCTAATAGAGAACCATACAGTTTAAAGGAAAATATTTAGAATTGGATGTTGTGTCAGGAATAGGGATAATCTACCTTATCAGGTGCAGGAGAGGTCAAGGAATATAGAATAAACTTTCTGAAATGTCACTAGAAGCCTCATAAAAGAAAAGATTTGGAGAAGATTAAGATTAGAGTTTATCGCTGATAAAACTGGAGGGTAAGGTCCACACAGACATCCACTATTCTCAGATTCACAAACATTTAAAAACATTTTTTTTTTAATCAGAATGTTCCAAAGTGAAGCTCAGTTTTAATGCTAGGTTCTCTTTTGGATGTCATTATAAAAAGAATAAATATATGAACAACATTTGAGGCAGGTGAATTTGCATGTTTAATCTAGTAACATTCCAATCTGGAGGTCAGATAAGTAAACACAGTTCCAAAATCAAATGTAAGGGGAAGTGTATATAACACACTCCAAAGAAAGGACTACCATTTAGAATAATTAAGTAAACTTTTATTTATTTATTTTTTTAAAGCACATTATAGGCTAGAAGGTGACTGCAACACTTACCAGACATGGACAGCTGTCAATGATAGAGAAGACCCAAGAACTGACAGTGCAGTCGGTGATTTGGTCTTGGGCTGATATCCTTGTGTATCTCTACAATTTGCATGTTCAGTTATTGAAGATCACACTTAATAGTCCTAAATAGCAAATATAAGATTATTTTATTATATAGCATTTAGTTTGAGACAGGAGAGATGTATATAGTACATTTTAGAAATTCTTCCATTGGACTTGGTTAAAATAATAAAAAGTCAAGCTTTTTATAAAGGATATTAAGGAATGACTTTTACTCACCTATGTAGAATTCACTCCTGTGAAGCTGAATTTTGTTGCCCCAAATGCTGATTAAATTGCCATTGTAACAGAGAACCCAAGAACCACATATTTCAAATTTGTTGAAAGAGGAATGCTTATGAAAAGACAATGTATCATCCCACCAATGGAAAACATCTTAAGCTTAAATTCCAAAGGGGTTTATGTAGCAAGCAAGCTCAGCAGGGTGTGCTAAAAATTTTCCACTGTACCTCCTTCTCCCCACCCTCAAGAGTCAAAATGTATTTCTACCTGTTAGGAAAGAAGATGTCTGTCCTGCCTATTACACCTGTCAAACCTGAAAGGTACATGAATCTCAAAGGAGAGAATGCATTTTCCTAGGTTTTATGTGTTGATTTCCAATGCTGGGGATTGAACCCATTTCCTTGATTGTGCTAAGCACTCATTCTCCCATGAACTACATCCCCAACCCCTTTGCTAGGCTTTAAATAACTGATAAGAAAGACAGTATTGTTGATAATAGAAAGCTAAGTGGAAAAGGAATCATAATATATGGTTAACTCACTTCTGGGAAATCCAGAAACCTGAACATATCCTTATTAATTTGATATTATTTGGGAGCCTATAAAATGATACTAGTGTATAGAATTAGGAATGGTGTAATTGGTATGGTTCTGTCTCCTCCAATCCATTGTTTCTCCTCTGCCTAACTCTGTCCTGTCTAGAAATTTGATCTTTTAATGGAAGAATAAAAAAAGTCTGATGTACAGAGGTTTAAAACACTTAAAAAAAAAAAGAGGGTCAGTAAAGTATGGTAGTTCAGAGTATAACTTCTAATCTTAGCCTACTTAGGTTCAAATTCTGGTTTTATTTCATACTGCATCTTGTGTTTCAATGGCATTCACATTTATTATTAAGGTTGCCAACTCCAACAGTGGTTCTCATGCATTAGCATTGAATCAGCAGTACCTGGAATGTTTTCATTGCCCCACTTCAGGATCAGAGTTGCTTATTATGTAGGGTTAGGGCCTGAGTTTTTGCATTTCTTACAAGTTCCCAAGTGACATGTTCTTAGTGACTGGCAACTACGTTTTGAGAACCACTGCTCTAGAGCAGGGTTTTTGTTTTTGTTTTGTTTTGTTTTTTTTAGAGAGCGGGACAGAGAGAGTGAGAATAGTTTTTGATGTGGCTTTCATTGCTCCAACACTTTGTTGTTGTACGTGGTACTGGGGTTTGAACCCACATCCCTGGGCATGCCAGCAAGAGCTGCAACTGCTGAACCACCGCTCCAGCCTCTAGAACAGGGTTTTTAACCTTACTGCCATTTGACATTTTGGACTGGATAGTGCTTTGTTGGGGGCACTGCCCTGTGTTTTGTAAGACATTTAATAGTAACACTGATGGCACCCACCTGTGACAGCCAAAAATGTCTCCTAGGGAACAAAATCACCCCTGGTACTGCTCTAGAGGTGATCTCCTGCTTTATTTCTCTCGACATTTGTGGAGGAGGGAGAGGGCAGGGTGGTGTTCACAGGGCGTCTTGGAATTAAAAGAAAAGGTAGACTATTCCACCCCTCAGAATATTATGGCTTAATGCAGTTAAGTGCAGTTATCTTTGAATTTTACTGTACTGCTATCCTGAAATGCCCCATACATGTTAGCACAAAACTGGTAGGTTTTTTTTTTTTTTTTGACTCAGACTTAATTTTAATTATTATCCTTGTCAAAGTCTATTGTCTGGGGCTGAAGTGGTGGCTCAGCAGTTCCAGAGCTTGCCTGGCATGTGTGGGGACACGGGTTCGAACCCCAGCACCACTTTCATGGCCAAGTGTTTGAGCAATGAAGGCAGCATGAGTGGCTAAATGAGGTTGAGTCTCTCTCTCTCTTTCTCACTGTCCCTCTCTCTCTTTAAAAACAAAAAAGTCTATTGGCTTTTTTTGTTCATGAATTATAATTAAATATTGATCACATAGTACATAGGGCTGAAATTGTTCTAACTTACATTTTTCTTCTCACAAGGGAGTAAATAATTATTAATAATAATATTTGAAAGAAGAGGCTTACTGCAGTTATCTTTCAGTTTTACTGTACTGCTATCCTGAAATGCCCCATACATGTTAATGCAGAATTGGTAGGGGACTAGAGTTTTTTGTTTTTTGTTTTTGATTCACACTTAGTAATTACCTTTGTCCAAGTCTGTTGGCTTTTTAAAAATATAGGTCACATAGCACATGGGGCTGAAACTGTTCTAACAGATTTTTCTTCTCACAACATTGGAGCACAGACATACTAATAATAGCTGAAAGAAGAGGCAGGCTGCTGAATCAGGAACTTAAGAATTAAAAAAAAAATTTTTTTCTAGGAAAAAGTTAACTCTTTCCTATCAGAGTTTTTAAAAAATCCAGATAATCCACATAACATGAACTTCATCCTCAAAGTGTGCACTTTTTTGGTTTTTATTTAAGTCACAAGATTTTACTGGGTTATTACTACTAATTCCAAGAATAATTTCATTGCTGCCCCCTTCCCGCCCCAACCAAAAAGAAACTAGGTGGGGATGAATTTTCTTGGCGGTCTCTTGACTTTCTTCTCAAAGAAATGGTGTACATTCTCTACCCCTCATGACTAAGTATGTTTCTCAGGGGCTAATACAGAGAAAATAATTGTTAGGGTGCCACATCTTAATCAAAATGAAGGGACTGGATTGGTGGCTTGGTGGTTACAGCACTTGCCTGGCACGCTTGAGAACACGGGTTCAAACGCCAGCACCATGTACATAAGTGTCTGAGCAGCGAAAGTCACATGAAAAACTAAATGCAATTGATTCTCTCTCTCGTTGTCCTTCTATCTCTTAAAAAAAAAATCAAAATGAAAATTTAGCTTTCTCTGAATCCTAAAAGAAAGACAGATTAAGTCTTAGAACTAAATCTCTTGCTTTTGAAAATTACTTGCTTTATTGAATTGTTTCTTTTGATTGGCCACAGGCATTATTTCAATCTTGCAACCGTGGGTGGGGATATAACTCAGTAGTAGAGAGCATTTGAGTGCACAAGACCCTGGGCTCCCTCCAGTCCCACAAAGGTTTGGAAAAAGAATAATCTTGCATCCCATAGTGCTTTAGGTCAGAGGGTTCCAGATGCTAAACCATTGTCCAGCTACAGAAGATTATTTGATGAGCTTGTTAAAAGTATTCCCAGGGCTGGACGTTGAGGCACATACTTGTTACCCCAGGTACTTGGGAGGCTGAGGCAGAGGATCACAAGTTTGTGCCATCTTAGGCAACTCAGACCCTACTTAAAATTGAGAAAAAAACAACTAAAGGTGCGGGGGTTACGTATCTCAGTGGTAGAGTGCCTCCAGATTCAATCCCCAGTACCACAGTACCAAAAAATAAAGAATATTCTCAGCTGCCCCACCCCCCAGAAATTCAGATGCAGTAGGAGGGGCTAACAAATGTGCACTTTCAAAATGCAAAGGTGATTCTCATGTATGCCAGGTTTGGGGACCATTGTTTTATACCTCAGAGTATCTAATGTGTACTTGTTTTCTTGTTTATTCCTAAAACAACACATCCTTCAGATTGTATTTCCCCTAATTTTTACTAGGAAAAACAGATATTAAGTGAAATATTCAAAGATGCACAGTTGGGGATTAAAATTAATTTACTGCATTTGAAGAAATATTCACACGGTGGACTTCCTCTATGGGGCATTTTGATAGGGTTAGTGATAAAGAGATAAACGAAATGTGATCCTCATTGCTTCCTCTTTCCTTCTAAACAAACCTATAAGAAAGACATTTTTAAAAGGGCCATTAATTTATCAATGCTAAAATGAAAACAAGTACTAATTTTTTTATGAGTCATTAACATGCTATCTGTAAGGAGGTGCTGATAATGTTTGTTTCATTTATTCATTTTTTTTTTTTTTTTGAGATAGATTGGGGCTTGCTTTGTTGCCCAAGCTGCCCTCAAACTTACAATCCTCCTGCTCAGCCTCCTACATAGCTGGGACTCCCAGCTCTTGGCCCGATTACTAATGTTTTATTGAACTTCTGCATGTATTAGATTGGGAGCTTCTCACCACCGTTCCCAAATATTTACTTAAGTAAAAGCTACCATCTTTTTAAAAATTTTTTATTCGTTCAAGATAGTCTTACATTTAGGAGGGAATCATTGTCATACAATCAAGAACAAATGTATAATGACAGAGCAAGCCAAGGCTGATGCCATTCCATGGTCTTCCCCCTTGGGTTCCTCTCGAGTCCATGTTTCCCCCTACATAACCCTCATGTTAGTTGGACTTATCATAGAAGTCGAAGGTTCCCCACTGGGTTGATACCCCCATATCCTCCCTCCAGCCTCCTTGATATCCTTCCTATTCCGTTCCCCACTCCCTGCCACCCTTCCTTCATCCTCCAGCATCAAAGGCAAGATTCCCCCTGCTCATGTAAAAATTCATTCATGTTGAGGTTATTATTAGCTTAGCCATGTATCATTGTGTTTCCAATTGTATTCTATCTTCCACAAATGAGAGAAAATATTCGGCCTTTATCACTTAGCATAATTATTTTATCTGCATCCATTTGGCTGCAAATGCCATGATATTGTTTTCTCTAATAGCTGAGTAGAATTCCATTGTATATATGTATCACAGTTTTGGAATCTGCTCGTCAAGTGAAGGGCATCTGGGTTGGTTCCATAGTTTAGCTATAGTAAAGTGAGCTGCTATAAACATTGATGAAGCTGAATCTCTGTAATATGCCAATTCTAGCTCTTTTGGGAAAATACCCAGGAGTGGGATACCTGGGTCTTAAGATGGTTTCAGCCCTAATTGTTTGAGGAATCTCCACACTGAAAAACTACCTTCTGTGAAGATCTTTAAGATAATTCCTTGGCCTTTGTCACCTAACCATCATTACCCATGAGACTCTTCTGTGTAAAATATGATGAAGCTTACAACTCTGTTATTAGTAGTTATTTTTTTCAAAAATTTTATGTGTGGTATAATATAGAGACTCCCTGTTAGTAAGAGAGTAAATTGCTACAGCATTTATTAAAGACAATTCAGCAAGATTTATCAAAAACCTTAAAATGTGCTGAGTGCAGTGGTGTATTTATATAATCCCTGGTACTTGGAAGGCTGAGGCAGGAGGACCATGAGTTAGAGTCCATCCTGGGGATCGTAGACCTGCCTGAAAAAAACAAAACAAAACAAAAAAATACTCAGAACCTTAAAACAGACATATTTTTTGACCCAGTAATTTTGCTTTTTTCCCTAACCCAGTAAATAAAAATAAATACATAAATTGTCACCTGAGTTCATTTCCTATATTTCTATCATTGCTTCCTAGTTCATCCTCAGCTGTGTTAATATATAAACCTAATAAAATGCAGCCAATATGATCTTTATACAGTTAAAATCACATGACTTCGCTTTCCTGCTTAAAATCTTTTACTTACTACCCATTGCTCTTAGGATAATGTCCTACTATGGCTTATAGAGCTTTGCATGATAATGCTTCTTGCTTTAGTCCTATCTTTTACTAACATTTCTCAGTTCTAGCTCTTCTTACAGTTCTCACCCCTTCACTGAATATATATGCCAAGCTTCTTTTCATTCCTACACAGTATCACACTCTCACTTCTAAACTGCTTGCTATTTACACTTCCTATAATACTGTTACACTAAATGATAAGGTCTAAGAGAGGATTGCCTGTGTATGTCTATTCCTAATAACTTTATTTCCTTCTAAATCCAGATCGGACTACTGATTATTATTATTAGCTCAATTACTGTTTCTTAGCCACATCCTGTTGACCAATATGAAATTAGTTCTGAATCAGAATATATTTGAAATCAAAGTGAACCAAATGCCTAAACTAACCATGGTAAATATGACTTCTACATCTGTATAAGGATACTTTGGCACTGAATTACATAAACCTCAACCTGTCTAGGCTTAATCAAAACAGGAATCTATCTCATACAATAGGAGGCTTTGAGGTTTTTAATTCCCTGGTTCAATTCTTATCCCAACTACCTGGTTCTTGCTATCGTTTCTCTCTGCTTTCCATTTCCTTGGCCTCATTGTAAGACTGATTGCTTTAGTAGTCGAATGGTGACTACTAGCAGTAATTGAGGCAACACAAACCTATTCATATCAATAGATTGATATGAATGATGCTTCTCTTCTGAAAGCATCTCTTTGTATCTTTTGGTCCAAATTGTCTTCACCCTGTTTATTCCTTAGTCACTTACTGGTAAAGGGCCTTGAAGGTACCATGGTATTCTTATTTTGATTCATTGTCTGTGGGTAGAAGGAATACTGGAAAGATAGATGTTCAAAGTCTACCAAATTTTTTCTTTTTCCCAAAATTAAAATAATAATCCATAGGAAATTTCCAATAAGGGAAGAAGTTTCCAATTTTTTCTTTTTTGGTACTAGGTACCCAGGGGTGCTTAACCATTGAGCCATATCCCCATCCCTTTTTATATGTATTTTTTTGAGACAGGACCTCACTAAGTTGCTGAGGCTGGCTTTGAAATTACAGAACTCCTGCCTCAGCCTTCCAAGTTGCTGGGATTACAGCTGTGCAGCACTGCACCCAGCCCACTTGTTTCCTTTTAACGCATTTGTTTTACTTCCTTAGATGAGATAATCTCCCCCACAAAAGCCCAAGGAATGTTTATTTGGTTAACTATAGAATCTTTTTTTCCTTCAGATCCAGACATTTAATGTGGATACACCATGCCAGACTGTGGAAGATTTAACGAATGGGGTTGTGATGGCCCAGGTTCTCCAAAAGATGTAAGAATAATTTACTTGTCCTAATGCATGTTGTTATATACATTTATTAGATTGAAAACATGAATTAAAATGTGTGTTAATAAGCTTTCTGTCTCTGAGAGTCAGTGTATGAGGAGGAAAGGTTTCCTTTGATTCATAGCTTCTGATGTTGAGCTCATGGATGGTTTTCCTTTTGCTGCTGAGCCTGAGACAAGGCAGCACCTCATGGCAGGTGGGAGCAAAAGGTGGAGGAAGCAAGAGGCAGGGAGAAAGGGGCAGAGGTCCCAATATCCCCTTCAGGGCAGGTCCCCAAGGACCTAGCTTCTTTAGGTAGGCCTCCACCTTGTAAAGGTTCCAGTCACTCCCAATAGTGCCACACTAGGGACCAGTCCTTTAACACAGTGGTTTTTGGGTGAGAACATTTCAGATCTAAAAGGTAGCAAATAGTTTACATGAAACTTGATTTGTATGTAGAATGAGAACTGTAAACAACAATGATGATTTTTATGGCATGCACTTGTTAGGTATAGGTTGACTGGTTATAAATTTACTTAGGGCTATAATTGTTATAATACTGCAATTCATGTTAGTGACCAGATTTTTGCCATTGTAGAAGGATCTAAGAGACTTATTTCCCCTTTCTTTAGGATTTTGCTCAAATGTTAACACTGAGGTCTTCTCTGTTCACCTATATAAAATAACAACAGCCGTTCCCCTGTATTTTCTATCTGCCTTATTCTCTGAAGTGTGTAATATCTGATATACCGTATTTGATTGTTCATTTATGTTCTCTCCACCTCTTGCCCCAGTGTGTGTGTACATGCACACGTGTACACCCCCTGCCCCCTACTCTCTCATAGTGTAAGTATATCAGGGAACTTCTCTTTTCACTGTTGTGACCTAATAGCTAGAATAATGCCTAGTTTTTTATTGAATTATATGAATTTACCATTTTTTGTGTGTGAGTCAAAACATATACCAGCTAATTCTCCTGGCTTAGTCTGTTATTGTGAATACTCATGATGTTTAATGACAACAACCTGATTCTTTTCCTCTACATACTTTGAAAGCATAACGGCTGTAAAATTGATATTATATGAGTATCAGCTTTTGACCTAGGACTTTTTAAAACATTATGTGTAAATTGGATTTGGTGTCATTTGGGGATACTTTTATATTTGGAAGCCCTAAGCACTTGTCAGCTTGGGAGGCTGTAGCAGGAGAATTCCAAGTTCAAAGCCAGCCTCAGCAACTTAGCGAGACTCTAGACAACTTAGTGAGACCCTGTCTCAAAATAAAAATAAAAGGGGCTGGGGATGTAGCTTGGTAGTTAAGTGCCTCTGGGCTCAATCCTTACTACAAAAAAAAAAATTTTTTTTTACATATGGTTACCTGGACTTTCTTATAGTTCTGTTAAGAATTAGAATTATCATTAAGTAAATTCTTGGTGTTACTTACCCAGCAGAAATCTATAGAGTTGTGCATCTGAGAAGCAGCTCAAATGTTTACATTTTTGTGTTTTTAGAATTGGGGACTCATGTATGAAAACTACCTAATTTTCACTTTCTTCTGTAACCTAACATGCATGGCACAACTGTTGTCATTTTCATTTTCACTTCTGAAGGGTACCCTAATATTTTATAGCTTTCTGATGATCAAGAGTTTTACTGAATTTCTTAATAAAAATTATGTGGATATGGGGGCCTATGTGAGCTTTCCAGATACATGTCAATAAATGGATTTTTTGCCTATGCTAGTTTGACAGGATTTAAATCACTTGCAGAAACCAGAAGAAAGAATGAATATGTTTATATTTTCAAAACAAGATCTAGGGAATAAAACAATGATGTCAACTCACATCATATCTATTCAACATAGTACTGGCAGTCCTGGCCAGAGAAATTAGGCAAGAAAAAGAAAAGACATCCAAACAGTGAATGATTTGTTGACAACATGATGTTATATGGAGAAAACCCAAACGACTTCACCAAAAAACTACTAAAACTAATAAATGAATTCAAGTAAAGTTTCAGAATACAAAAATCAGTCATATTTTTATATGAATTATCTGAAAAAGAAATTAAGAAGCAATCTCATTTATAATAGCAAAAGAAACCCCCCCAAAAAACAACAACAACAAAAAATTAAATTTAACCAAAGTGGTGGAAGATCCATATACTGAAAATGATAAAGCATTCATGAAAGAAGTTAAAGAAGGCACAAATAAATGGAAAGATATTCTGTGTTCATGGATTGGAAGAATTAATATTGTTAAATTCTCCATTGTAGATTGTCCCAAACCAACCTACAGTTTTCATGTGATCTCATGTGATCCCCATCAAAACCCCAATGTCATTTTCACAGAAATAGGAAAAAAAAAATCCTAAGATTCATATGGAACTACAGAAAACTTCTGAATGGTAAAGGCAATCTTAAGCAAGGGCAAAGCTAGAAGTATCACACTACCTGATTTCAAGCTATAGTAATTAAGACAACATGATATTGGCCTTAAAATAAACACCTTGACCAGTGGAACAGAATAGAGAAGCCCAGAGTTAAACTCTCACATCTACAGTCAATTGATTTTTTTTTTTTTCTCACAGAGATGCCAGAACTAACCAATGGGGAAAGGATAGTCTCTTCAATAAAGGGTGTTCAGAAAACTGATATTCACATGCAGAGTAATTGGACCCTTAAAGTAATGTCACATCATATGTAGAAGTCAGTTCAAAATGAATTGAGGACTTAACAGAAGATCTTCAACTATATAAATACTAGAAGAAAACAGAAAAATTATATTGGTTAGGGCAATTGTTATTTTTAGTTTTGGCCCCCAAAGCTCAAGGCAACTAAAGCAAAAACAGACAAGCGCGATTCTATCAAACTGAAAAACTTGCATGACGAAACAGTTCACAGAGGGAAGAGACATACCAGTGGAATGGGAGAAAATATTTGCAAGCCATATTTCTGATAAGGGGTGAATATCCAAAATACATAAGGAACTCAATAATAAGAAAACAAGTCAATTTAAAATTGGGTGGAGGACTTGAATAGATAATTCTCAAAATAAGTGAGACATGGGGCTGGAGCAGTATCTCAGTGGTTATGGCGCTTGCCTGTCATGCTCAAGGATGTGGGATCAAACTCCAGCACCACATACACAATGACGTGTTTGAGCACCAAAAGACACATGAAAAACTAAATAAAATTGTTTCTCTCTCTCTCTCCTCTCTCTCTCTCTCTCTCACTCTCACTGTCCCTCTTTCTTTTTTTTTAAAAAATAATAATTTAGACAGCCAGGTGTAGTGGGACTTGCCTGAAATCTCAGTGACTTGGGGTGCTGAGACAGGAGAATTGCAAGTTTGAGATGAGCCTCAGCAACTTAGTGAGACCCTATCTCAAAATAAAAAATTAAAAAGGGCTGGGGATATAGCTCAGTGCTAAAGTGTGCTTGGGTTAGATCCCCAGTACCTGCTCCAAAAATGTCATAAAAATGATCAACAGGTAAATGCGTATGTATGTGTGTGTGTAAAATCCTCAACATGACTAATTGTGAGGAAAATGTAATTTAAAACCAAAGTGAGAATTGGTTGTTAGAATGACTGTTGTGAAAAAGATGAGAGTGTGTTAGTGAAGATGTGAAACAAAGGGAATCGTTTCATGCAGTTGGTGGGAATGCAAATTCAGCCAGCCATTATGGAAAATGATAATGGCAGTTCCTAAATTTTAAATGAACTTTTTAATAAGACCCATCAATCCCGTTATGGGGTATACATCCAAAGGAAATGAAATTATTATGTAGATGAGGCATGCGAATTCCCATGTTCATTGCAACATTATTCACACCAGCCAAGATAGGAATCAACTAAGTGTCCATCAGTGGCTGGGCACATAAAGAAAATATGGTATATTTGCAAAGCAGAATACTGCTTCGTCTTTAAAAAGAAGGAAATCCTATCCTTTGCAACAGTATGAATGAATCTGCAAGACATTGTGCTCAGTGAAATAATCCAGACATAGAAAGAGAAATATTGTATGATTTTACTTATATGTGGAATCTAAAGCATTTGAACTCAGAAACAGTTGAATGATGATTGTGGACAGGGAAAGTAGGAGTTGATGATCACAGGATACAAAGCTTCGTTTATACAGGAGAAATAAAACTTTTTTTTTTTTTCAGGGCTGAGGACCGAACTCAGGGCCTTGCGCATGCTAGGCAAGCTCTCTGCCACTGAGCTAAATCCCCAACCCTGAAATAAAACTTTTAATGTTTACTGTGCAATATGTTGACTGTAATTAATGTATATTTCAAAATTGCTAAGAATATATTTGAAATGTTCTCACCACAAAAAAAATATGTATTTGAATGGATAGATATTAATTAGCTTGATTTAGTCAGACCACACAACCTATACATAGGTTACTTTGTACCCTATAAATATATAACATTATAATTTATATATTTATTATAATTTAAAAATTAAGACTAAAACAAGATCATAATGCACATTTTGTTCTATAAAGAGACTGTTTTTACTTACCAAAATTTTTTGGGGATATTTCTCATCAATATTTAGTTTTCTATGTTTTTGTCCACTAAATGCCTTCTCATTTTTTCCCTTTTTTTGAGATACAGGACACACAGAAAAGCAAACTTCAAAAAGAGATAAATTTGTATGTTAGTATAGGTTGTGTGTGTGTGTATCTCCTTGTTATCATCACCCTGATTGATAAAACATTTCTAATGTCCTGATGGCTCCCCTCATATCCTCCTAGTCCATATAACTTATCCAGAAGAATCATGCAGTCTCTACTCCTTTGTGTCTTTGTTTTTTCATTCAGCATCTCTGAGATACATTCACATGTATGGATAGCATCTACTTTTATTTTAAATAATTATACAATAAGCACAACCTTATCATCATTGTATCTTGTCAGTTCATATTTGTTGAATGGCTAACTTTGTGTCCAGCACTGGCCCAAGGATTGGCCACACAGACATGGTATCCACCCCCACAAAGTTTATATGGTTGAAAAAAAAAAACATTTTAACCTCTAATATAAAATTGTAACAAATGCTACAAAGGAGACCTATTCGGTGTTATTAAAACTTCTAAAAGGTATGGATATTCATCTTAGCCTAGGAAGTGGTAAACTTATTTACCTGAGTAAGTAAAGGTAAAGTAATCTGAAAAATAGTAAGAGATTTAGCAGAGGGAAGACCATATGCAGAGGCCCTGTAGGTTGATGGAATGTGGTGAACAGGGCTGGGAAGAAAGATTTTGGTGGCTAAAGCAGTGAGTGATCCAGAGCATTTGTGCAAAACCAGCTGTAGCCAGCCATGTAGTTATATGCTTCTGTATTCTAAGCACTATGAGAAGGAATTTAGGTTCTTTAAGGGGAGGGAGGTGGAGGTTAACACACCTGGATTTAACTTTTGAAAATATTTTGGCTGCTGGTATAAAATTAATTAGAAGGATCCAGGGTGATGAGGGATGATTAATTTGAAAAGAAAGTTTGTAGTAATTCAGAAGGAAGGTGCCTTGGATTAGGTGGTCACAAAGGAGATGGAGACAAGTGGACTCAAAATGGTACATAAAAGCAGCAGATTTTGATAATTCATATGGGGTAGTAAGTAAAAGGGAGATGTTGACTTTTATGTTTCTGACAAATACACCCAAAAGGATACAAGCCACTGATGTGGGAACACTGAAAGAGGGTCTGTTGTGGAGGAGGGTTGGTCATGTTATGAGTTAAGTTTGGGGAACAATGGTATTGAGAAATTAAGAAAATGCCATGTTGGCAGTTGACTGTACACGTCTAGAGTTCAGAAGAGGAGTCCAAAGTGTGGCGGTCTATGTGAGTCTCTCAGTTGAAGGCATGAATGCATATAATCCCCTAGGGGATTAGGTAAGTAGAAAAAAGTTATTGCTTAGAATATGAGCCAGCAGAGGAACTAGAGAGGTAGGAGGAAAATCTCCAGTATGGGAACTGAGAAGATAATTTTATTAAAAGTATCAATCCTTTTCATTTTGTCTGAACTAATGAGTGGAAACAGTATCATTTTGTAGTTTCAGTAAATTTTTATTTTTATCACATAAAAGAGGATCTAAATATGCTGATAATGAGATTAATATTTCCTCTCTAGGCTTTAAGCCATTTTCTGTTTCTTTTACGACAGTTTCTTAAAGTTTTAAAACAATGAGCAGAAAATAAAGTGAGTTTTTTTCAGTCTTTTCCCACCCCACACACAGCCTCCCCCACTGTCAGCATCATAGGTTACATTTGTTACAATGAATGAACCAATGTTGCCACATTATTATCAGCTAAAGGCCATAGTGTATATTAGGTTTAATCTTGGTTTTGTATATTCTACGGGTTTTTACAGATGCATCTCATATAGTTAATATACTACATATATTATAGTATAACATCGAATAGTTTTCCAACTTTAAATATTCTGCATGTACTTTTTTTCCCATCCTTATCCCTGAACCGTTGGCAACCTTGATCTTTTTTTTTTTTGTCTCTGTAGTTTTGCCTTTTCCAGAATATCCATATAGTTGAAATAACAGCCTATATAGTCTTTTTAGATTGGCTTCTTTCAATTAGAATGTATATTTAATGTCTTTTTGTGGCTTGATAGCTCATTTCTTTTTAGAGCTTTAGTCTTTATTTATTTTATAGATTCATTGATATGAAATTGACATACAGTAAAATTATTTTTTTTTCCTGTTGGAGTTTGTACCCAGAATCTTGTAAAAACATGCCCTACCACTGTGTGACTCCCCCACCTCCAATTTGTGTGTTTTAAAAGTGTACAATTTGATAAATTTTGACCTGTGTTTGTGTCCGTGAAACTACCCCATAGTCAAGATAGTGAATATATCTGTCACTTCTAAAATTGGCCTCATGCCCCTTTGTCATCTCCCCTTTTCATTTCCAACCAACCACTGATTCCTTTTCCCTCCCTAAAGATTAATTTACATTTTCTGGAATTTAATATTATTAGACTCACACAGTATGCTTTCTTTTTTTTTTGAGAAAGAAGGTGTGGATGGCTCTTCCATGTAATATAATTAAGGATTAAGGAAGGTTCATTTATGATGTCTGTGTTTTCTTTTTTTTTTGTTGTTGTTGTTTGTTTTTTTTTTTTTTTTTTTTTTTTTTTTTTTTTTTTTTTTTTTTTTTTTTTTTTTTTTTTTTTTTTTTTTTTTTGGGTAACAGAGATTGAACTCAGGGGTTCTTAATCACTGAGCCACGTCCCTAACCCTTTTTATATTTTACTTTGAGACAGGGTCTTACTGAGTTGCTTAGGGTCTCGCTAAGTTGCTGAGGCTGGCTTTGAACTTGTGATCCTCCTGCCTCAGCCTGCAAAGTTGCTGGGATTACAGGTGCGTGCCACCATCCCTAGCCACATGATGGCTATGTTAATAATTCATATATATCTCATTATATGGATGAATTGTCATGATTTATTATCCATTCATCTTTTGGTAAATGTGGATTATTTCCAGTTTGGTGTTTTTAAAATTAAAGTGTGCTGTGAACATTAGTGCATAAAGTCTTCATATGAATGTATTCTTTCATTTTTCTTGGGTGATTCTATCTAGAAATTGTATGATATAGGTCATATGGCAAGTATATATTTAGTATTTGAGAAACCACCAACTTGTTCTAAAATTGAATTTATCATTTACATTTACATAGGCAGTTTAAGAAGGTTTCCATAGCCAAAGTCAGTTTTTTAGATTTTCGTCATTATAGTGCCTGTCTGCATTTCTGTAATGATTAATGAAAAGCATTTTTTCATGTTTATTTTGCACATATCTTCTGTGATGAATTGTCTGCTATAATCTTTGGTTTTTATTTTTTACAGTACTGGGGTGATTTACCACCAAGCTACATCTCTAGCCCCTTTTATTTTGAAACAGGGTCTCACTGAGTTGCTGAGGCTGGCCTCAAACTTTTGATCCTCATGCCTCAGACTTCTGAGTTGCTGAGATCACAGGCATATACCACCAAGCCAAGCGGTTGTCTTAAGTTTAGAATTTATTTATTCTAAATACAAGTTCTTTGCCAGATGTGCATTTTTTGGTTATTCATTTATTTTTGTGGCACTGGGCATAGAACCCAGGTATGCTTTGCACCTGAGATACATCCCATATACTGCTCATCCTTACCCTGTTTAAATTTTTAAACAAGCCTCACTAAGATGCAAGGGCAGGTTTCAGACTTTCAATCCTCTTGCTTTAGCCTCCCAGGTTGATGGAATCATAGATGTGTGACACTAATACCCCGCTCTAAGATGTACATTTTAAACTATTTTCTTCTAGTCTGTGGTTTCTCTTTTCATTTCTGTAGTGACTTTTGCAGATCAAATATTTTTAATTTTGATAGTCTTTATTTTGTAGCTTGATTTTTTTTATTGCATTAAATCTTTCCCAAACTCACAGTCACCAAGATTTTTCTCCTTTATTTTCCTGACATGTTTCATAGTTTTACTGCTTATACTTAGGTCTGTGATGTATTTTGAGTTATATTTTGCGTATGGCGTAAAGTGTAAGGATAAAGAACTTATTTATTTGTTTGCATTTGTTGTTGAACCACTGTTGATAAAATTCTCACATTTCAGGTCTTTGTGTTAATCTAATGATTTGGCAGAGCTTTTCCATGGATGATTAGATTTTTGTTCATTTAAATGTTTTTCCCTAAAGCTTTTAAGAGTCACAGAAAACTCTAAAGTGATGAATTCTATCCTTTTGCATCTGTACATCCACAAATACAAATGAATTTTTTCCCTTAAGTTGTTAAGAACTGTGATTGTTAGGATATTGTTGTCTAAAATATTGATAGATCTAACTTAACTTTTTTTTTGATTTTTGGTAGTCCTACAGTGTGTATGCCTAAGATTAGTCAATGTTTTGCCCTGATCTGATTTTGGTTCCCATTGTCTTCTTGCTCTGGAAGAAATCTGGGTTTCCTCTAGTAACACTGCTTCTGCAGACTTCAGAAGGAATGGCTGTTTCTTTCACAGACTTCCTAACAAACTTAACCCAGTGGTGGCACTCTTCAGTCTGACTTCCAGACCACCTTCTCTCAAAAGCTCTGTAATTTTGAATTTTATGACACCATCTCCTACCCCTTATTGTTACTGTAATTCTGTTGCATTTCTGTTTTGAATCCGGACTAGCTGTTTCTCTTCCCAGTACTACACTTGTCTAAATTCTTGGTGATTCAGTTGTGCACCTGCATGATCCCTCTTACCTGTTTTAGTCAGGTTTTGCTGCTGCGACTAAAAGACCTGACGAGAACAATTTTAGAGGAGGGAAAAGTTTATTTGGGGGTTCACAGGTTTCAGAGGTCTCAGTCCCTAGATAGCAGGCTCCATTGCTTGGGCTTGAGGTGAGGCAGAACTTCATGGTGGGGTCTGGTCAAAGAAAGTGACTCAGGGCATTGTAGTCAGGAAGGAGAGAGACAGACAGACAGACGGACAGACTGACTCCACTTGCTGGATACAAAGCACTCCCCCAGGGATTCACCTCCTGCAGCCACACCCTACCTGCTTTCGCTTACCACCGAGGTAATCCCTATTAAGGCATTAATTCACTAATTGGGTTAAGGCCCCTATAACCCAATCATTTCACTTCCAGCCCTTTCTTCACTGTCTCAAACATGAGTTTTTGGGGAACACTTCACATCCAAACCATAACAGTATCCTTGCCTCTTAGTTTCTTGAACTCAATCTTCTGCCCAACTTTAGCCACAAATTCCCATTGTTATTCCCTGTATCTCAGAATTACAAACACATGTCATCCCTCTTAGTTTACCTTTGCTGTTGTCTTACCATTACTTCCTCTGGAACCAAGACCCCAGTAGTTCTCCTATGCCCTTATGCCAGTAGGACTGCAACACTGTCCTTCCTTTTTGTGCTGTTCTTTCTCCCTCTCCCTGATCCACCCCCCCCTTTTCAGCCAAGGCTTCTTGGTCAGTCATAATCACTCTCTTGTTGTACACTTTAGCTCTGCCACTCCCATTTATTTTTGGTATAAAACCGCAGCTCTGGTCTTGCCTCTCCTGTTTCTCAACAGTGCAACTGAACCAGGTTGAAAACACACACACACACACACACACACACACACACACACACACACACACAAAATATGCTGATGGATCTCACTTAATTTCTTGCCATGAAACCTTAAGTGTTAACTTATAGAATCCCACAGATGTACTCTATATCCCTTGTCCTTCTACTCCCCTTGTCTTCTAGATCACTGCTTTATACTTACTTCAAACCTCTAGTCTTTTCTTTTATGATCCTCCTCATCTGATCTTTCTTTTTAAAATTCGATTTTTTTTTTAGTTTATACATGATGGTAGAATTCATTTTGACACGATTATAAAAGCATGGAATGTAACTTGTTCTAATTCCATTTCCATTACTTACCTTATCCTTCTACTCTATTGATCTTTCTACCATTTACCCATAATTGGTGTTTTTATTTTTATTTTTTTAGTTTCTTGTGAATATACATGATGAACGTCACTGCTGTATTCATATATGTACATAGGAATGTTATGTCAGATTCATTCCACTATCTTTCCTTATCCCATCCGTCTTCCCTTCCGTCTACTCCACTGATCTTAAGTCTATTCTTATTTCCCCCTTATTTTGGATTAGCTTCCACATATCAGAGAAAACATTCGATCATTGGCTTTTGGGGACTGTTTAACTTCACTTAGCATGATAGTCTCCAGATCCATTCATTTGCTGGCAAATTTCATAAAGTCACACTTCTTTATGGCTAAATAATACTCCATTGTGTGTGTATGTATATTTCTTTCCTCCTTTCCTCCTTCCTTTCTTTTCTTTCTTCCTTCCTTCCTTCCTTTCTTTCCTTTTTTCCTTTCCTTCCTTTCCTTCCATCCCTCCCTCCCTTCCTTCCTTCCTTCCTTCGTTTCTTTCTTTCCTTCCTTTTACCAGGGATTAAACCCAGAGGCACTTAACCAATGAACTGCATCCCCAGCTTCCTCAGTCTCCTGAGTTACTGCGATTATAGGCATGAACCACCATACCCAGAAATAACATTTTCTTTATCTGTTCATCTGTTGAAGGGCACCTCGGGTGGCTCCATAGCTTAGCTATTGTGAACTGTGCTGCTATAAACATTGATTTGATTGCATCACTATAGTATGCTGATTTTAAATTCTTTGGATATATAGAGTACTGGGATAACTGGGTCAAATGGTGGTTCCATTTGTAGTTTTTTGAGGAACCCCTATTCTGCTTTCCAGAGTGGTTGTACCAACAGTGTACCCTCATCTGATCTTACAAGATAGGCAACATCCTACATCTGAGAAAGTTGAAATAAATAGAAGAAAATTTCCATAGAACCTATGACTACATTTACCCATGTACCTGATGTTTGGTTTTTGCCTTACTACCTGTTACTACATATGATCTGTGGTGTTGAGCAGAAGGATCTTATCACAGAGGTAGGACTTGCACTTTGTATATTGGATCCCACTGTCTCTCACCTATTTAAGATCATCACTTTACCCGTTCTGCTCCCTTCCCTTACCTAATCAGTTTTCTTTACTGCATCATATCCATTACCATGAAGCAAACTGTTAATTTTCTTTATCTTTAAAAATAGTTTTCCTGTTCTCACTTCTTTCAGACATTATTCCATTTCTTCTCCCATTTGCAGTAAAACTCCTTTAAAGAATAATCTGTACCAAATTGTCTGGATTCTTCCCCTTCTGCTTTTTTCAATGCATGTCAGTTAGGCTCCCCCCCCCCCCCACCATTGTATTAAAACTGCACTTCTCATGGTTTCTACATATTGCTTTTTTTTTATTTATTAAGAGAGGGACAGAGAGAGAAAGAGAGAATCAATTTTATTTAGTTTTTCATGTGACTTTCGTTGCTCCTACACTTTGTTGTGTACGTAGTGCTGGGGTTTGAACCCAGTTCCTCATGCATGCCAGGCAAGCTCCGTAACTGCTGAGCCCCGTATTGCTAATTTGAATGGTCCATTCTCAGTTCTTTATTTTATTTTTATTTTTCCAGGGCTGAGGATCGAATTCCAGGCCTTGTGCATGCTAGGCAAGCGCTCTGCCACAGAGCTAAAGCCCCAACCTCCTCCCCTGCTTTTTTTTTTTAAGGGAGAAGGATAGAGAGAAAGAGAAAATTAATTTAATTTTTCATGTGGCTTTTGTTGCTCCAACACATCGTTGTGTACGTGGTGCTGGGGTTCAAACCCACATCCTTGGGCATGCCAGGCAAGTGCCCTAACCTCTGAGCTACTGCTCCAGCCCCCCATTCTCAGTTCTTTAAACTGTCAGCATTGTTTGTTGTTGTGGTACTGTGGATTGAACTCAAGGCTTCACACATGCTGGGCAAGTTCTTTACCAATGAGCTCTGTCAGCATCATTTGATAACATTTATCATACTTACTACCTTAAAATTTAAATTTGGCTTCTATGATACAAGATTGGTGGTGATGGTGGTATTTTTAATAAGTCATATTTGCTGCTTAGACCTACATTGGTGTCCCATTTCACTCAGAGTAAGAGCAAAAAAGTTAGTCTTTAAAATTCTGAGGGATCTGGGCTACTTATTGCCACTCTAATTATTACTTCATTCACTAGCATTCTTTCCCATAGATTCTGTATTACTTATCCTCAAGCACATTGGGCATCTCCTACTTTGGGGCTTTTGCATGGCCTTTCCCTTGGCTTTCACTGTCATTTTGTCCGTTTCTCAGTGTAGCCTGCCCTGACCACCCTGTTTAATATTGGCACTGCCCTTATACTTCATATTCTCTTACCCTGTTTTGTAGATGTTCCAAAAAATATTTGTTGAATAAATGAGTGTAGAGTATACAATATGACTTTAAAAGGAATTGGCTTTGTCTTCTTTCACCCTTTTTCTTCAGAAGGATATTATTTTCCATCAGCAATTTCCTGGATATTGAGTGGGTATCCTGTAGTTAATTCAATTCTGATACTAATTGAAGTAGGTCAGATCTGACAAATTAATGGCAAAGTCTTCCAATTCTGAATTAATGTAGATCTCACAAGTTAAGACCTTCCTCCCACAAGACAGGCCCCACTTCAGATGCTAGTTGGGAATACAGTTCTCAGTGTACCTGTTCTTTCACCTGGACAGCTACAAATTCAGGAGTCCCCATACCCTCCTCCTCATAGCTTGATAATTTGTTGTAGTAACTCACACAACTCAGAAAAGCACTATACTTACCAATTACAATTTTATCATGAAGGGCATAACTCAAAAACAGATGTGGAGGGCAAGCAAGGGTAGTGCAGAGCTTCCATGACTTCAGTGGGCACAGCACCCTCCCTGTACATCAGAGTGTTGCCAGCCCAGACGCTCTCAGAACCCTGTGTTCACAGTTTTTATTTAGGGTTTTACTATATCAGGCATGATTGAAATTATTGGTTATGCGACTGAACTTCATCTGCAGTCCCACTCTTTCCCAGAGGTCAGAGCTAAAAGTTTTAACCTTTAATTATGTGGCTGTTTCCTCTGCGACCAGCCCCAGTCCTAAAGCTGTCATGAATTGCTTCATATCATGAATTGATCATATGACATGATCAAAATGGTCTCATTATTAATTACAAGAGTTTCCTATCATGAAGTTTCAAGGGTTTTAGATCAGGGCAGGAACAAGGGATAAGGTTTATGTATTGGGGGAGAGGGGTTTACTGGGGATTGAACCCAGGAGTGCTTTACTATTAAGCTACATCCCTTGGTCGATCTGTCTCTGTTCCTACATTCATTCACTCTTTCTTTCCTTTCCTTTCTTTCGACAGGGTCTTGCTCAATTGCTGAGGCTGGCCTCAAACTTGTGATCCTCCATCTCAGCCTCCTGATTTGCTAGGATTACAAGCCTGTGCCACTGTGCCTGGCTCAAATATATTTTTTATTATACTGCAACTGATTGAAAGAGTTAAGGCCAGAAGCAGCGAGTTGTGCCCCTAAGCGCTATCAATTTTTGTTCACAAAGCCCAAGAAAGGCAGAAATAGAAAATAGATGTGAACAAAGAAGATAAAGTGGAGGTCAGGCTTTGGACAGTGGTGGAATGAATGGCTTATAAATGGATGTTTTTGCTTTTATAGCACCCTAAGTTGTCTGCCCTTGGAGAGTCTATCTCTTACATGCTTGTATTGCTTATTTTAACTTAGTGGGGGATGAGATAATTTGTTCTGATGTCATTTATGAATGTGAAATTTAATTATTGTAGTCAACTGTCTAATATATGTTTAATGGCAGGGCATCAATATGATTATTTTTGGTAATTAAAAAGTTGTTAGGAAATAATCATAGCTAATGTCAAAAGACAAAATTACAAAAAAGTTAGTTTAAAGGTCTTAATTGGTTTACCATCTATAAATCTAGAATTGAGAGCACCTCACTATAGAGTGTTTCGATGAGCTGAGCAGAGGAGGTTTTATATACAGAAAAGCGCTGAGGACAGCATAAACAAGACAAAAATCAGATTGGTTTTTTCAAGTTGTTTTTCTTGCAAAGGTTAAAACAGCACTTCTATCATGCCAGCTTAACCTGGGTATTCTCTTTCATTTCTGATTTCTTGGAAGGATAGATAAATAACTTAATTTTGGCTAACATCATGGTATGTGACTGGATTTTGGTTTGGTCTGTTGGGCCTAGTATTGCAAAAAGCTCCATCCAAATCAGTGGCCTCATATAAATTTTATCTAACACTAAGAGACACATCTACAAAATACTATAAAATACATCTATGAAAATGCCATTTTAAGAAATGGAACCAAAGTACATTTAGGGCCCATCTTAATTAGGAAAGGTTCAAAAAGATTATTATATTACTTGAATAATTTTAGCAGTAAAAATGAAATATAATCTTTTTTGTTTCTTTGAAGGTATTTGATTTGCAAAAAATATATTTCTGGAGTTACATTAATGATTAAAATTAATAGACTTTCCCTTTATCTTAAGCAATAACTAGCATATAAGTACAGACAAGTATATGTGTTACTGGTAAAATTTAAGGAAATTGGTTTTTTTTCATGACAGGAGTCAGCTCGTAGGAAGAAGCTAAAGATAGCTTGTTATTGTTTATGTATTTGCAGAATTACAATCTGATTGGAATTTTGAGAAAATTACTTTCATTTACATGACCCTAGCCTGAGACCATTAAGTAAGGTGTATTTAGAAAACATTGCTGAAATTGTAAACTACTTAAAGACACAGAAGTTACAGTTAGAGGCCTACATTTGGAGTCAAAGCTTATTATCAGGAAAAGTCACATTGAACTTAAGAAAGTTGTAGACTATTATTCTTGGTATGTTCTGCCTAAGTAAAGGTTGGAACACTTATTTAATAAGTTTCCAAAAACTTATTGAGAAGCAGCTCTTGCCAGACATGAGGTATCAGGCAGTTTAACAGTGAATTGCCACAGTGGCTCGGTGGTTATGGTGTTTGCCTGGCATGTGCAAAAACAGTGAATTGCAAATGCCAGTTCAAGTTAGTGTAAGATATCATTGGTAACATTGGTCTTTTTCTCCTTATAACCTACTTTACTGAGATGATTAACCATGAGACCTTAGTGTTTTTTGCTAGAACCAGTTAGGTGTTGAATTCTACTGATCTTTTTTAACAAAATGATTGCACTCCCATTGAATTTGGGAAAATTAAGTCTGATATACCTTAATTGTAATAATAATAATAATAATAATAATAATAATAATAATAATACCTTCCTTGGAGTGTCTCTATGAATGTGAAGTGCTGGTTCAGTGCCTGACCTGTAGCACATATTGTAATACATTTATTCCTGGTGTAATATGTGGTATACGTGATATTAGCAGTTGTTTTTATTGTCATCCCTTCTGTCACAGGCATGATTCTGAGATTTTTTATTTGGGAATCTTTTAAGGAATGTGCAAACTATATCATGATGCTTGATTTGAAACTTTTTTTTTTTTTTAAAGAGAGAAGGACAGTGAGACACACACACACACACACACACACACACAGAGAGAGAATCCATTTTTATTGAGTTTTCACATGGCTTTCATTGCTCTGACACTTAGTTGTGTACGTGGGTGCTGGGGTTTGAACCTGTATACTTGCGCATGCTGGGCAAGCGCCAAAACTACTGAGCCACCACTCCAGCCTCCGATTTGAAACATTTTATTTAGACTTTTCTGAATAATTTTTTCATAAGGGTTATTATTTTAAATTGCAAATGGAGTATTCTGTAACCTGAAATTCAAAGTATATAATTTCTTAGACATATTAAAGCATTTTTAAAAAAGTAATTCCTGGGTCAAGTATAAGTATCTTTTAACTATGTGAATTGACACCTAGCTAGTAAGTCAGATCACCCAGCCAGTAAGTTCAGCTCCGTAGCACAGGTTTCACAGATTACTAACCTCCTTATGAGTGTTTTTTTTTTTGGGGAAAGATGAGATCTTGATTGCTAATGATTGTGCTTTTTAGTATCAAAAATAACTTAAAATATTTTCTTTTATAATAATTCTTTAATATTTTTGTAGAATCCACTTTGGTTGTTTTTCTTTGTATTATCTATTTTTCTAAGAGGTTTTAAGCAGAGTCCGGTACAGCAGTCCTTTATGTGTGTCCTTGTATGTGGAGAAACAGAAAAAAGTTAAAAAAAGTTGGTCTACAGAGAGAAAAATGGTATAGATGTACAGAAAGAAAAATATGGAACTCTGAAAGCACCAGGTAGATTCTTAGTCCAGCATTTTGTCCAGCTACCTTTTTGTATCATAACATATTCCAATACCCTTCCCCTAAATTGCCTTTCTTTTGGTTTAGTTTGCTCAAATGAGTTCTCTCAATAAGAAAGCACCTCAGCTAAAAAACACTAAAGTAAGCTTAAAACAAAGATAGATGGGTATGATAAGCCTAACAAGGAAGCCACTTTCCCTCTACCATATACAAATGGATCATTTGTGTAACTAAAAGAGCTACAGCTGTGTAAAGTTCTTTTAAGAAATCACAGGACTAAATCTTTGTGACCTTGGGCTAGGCAGAGACTCCCTAGATAAGACAATAAAGGTATGAGATAGAGACTTTGAATTTCATCAGTATGCTATCAAGAAAGTGAATGGATAGCTCACAGAATGGGAGAAAATATTTACCTATATCTCTGTATCCTGAGTATTAAAACAAAAGAACAGAAACTCTTATAAAAGACACCCAATTATTCAGTGGACAAATGATCTGAATAGACATTTCTCTGAAGAGAATAATACAAAGGGCCAAATGCTTATTGTCATTAGCCATCAGAGAAATAAATCAAAACCACAGTGAAATACCACTTCACCACTAGGATTGCTCTAACTAAATAAGTAATAAATGTTGGCAGGGCTGTTCAGAAATTGGAATGCTCAAACATTGCTGGCAGGATTTCAAAACAGTGTAGCTACTTTGGAAAACTGGTCATGGTTTAAAAGGTTAAACAGAATTATATCAGGAGACCCATTAATTCCACCCCAACCACATACCCAGGAAAATATATGCTGTACGAAAACTGGTACTTAGTGTCAAAGCATCATTATTTATTATAGCCAAAAAGTAAAACAACCCAAAATGTAATTAGCTGATGAATAGATAAACAAAATGTGATGAATGAATGAGTGTTCTTATGTTACTTAACAGCAGGCATACTGGCTGAGAACGCATCGTTAGGTGATTTTTTTGTCATTGTTCAAACATCATAGAGAGTAGTTACAACACAAAGATAGCTACAACATCACAAGGCAGTATATCTTTTTTTTTTTTTTTTTTAAAGCTTTGGGCTGGAAGGACAATATACAAGGACAAGGAGACAATTGTTTCTGGATAGGTTAGGGTTGTAAGCAGGATGCAGGGGCTCCTAGAGAATGGTGATGGGATTTAAGATTTTTTTTTTTTTAAGAGAGAGGGACTGTGAGAGAGAAAGAGAGAATCAGTTTTATTTAATTTTTCATGTGGCTTTCGTTGCTCTGACACTTTGAGGTATATGTGGTGCTAGCATTCAAACACGTGTCCTTGTACCTGGCAGCCAAGTGCCTTAACTGTGGAGCCACTGCTCCAGTCCCCAAGTCAGTACATCTTACGGAACCATCTCATATATGTAGATATATGTAGTCCATTGTGGACCAAAATCTTCTGTAGTGCATGACTGTATATACATAAATGGAATGCTACTTCGCCATAAAAGGAGTGAAGTTCTGATACATGCTGCAATATTGATAAACCTTTAAAATATGCTAAGTGAAAGAAGTGAAAAGACACAAAAGACCAGGTAAAATAAGATTTCGTTTGTGTGGAATGTTCAAAATAAGGAAATTCATGGAGACAGAAAGTAAACTAATGATTTCTAGGAACTGGGAGAATGGGGAAATGGAGAATGACAGCTAATAGATGCAAGATTTTGTGGGAGAAGATGCAAATGCTCTAAGGTTAGATTGTAGTGATGGTTGTACAATTTTGTGAGCACTGCATACTAAAATAGTTCATATACTTTATTTTTTGTGATTGCTTTTCTTTTTAGCTTGTGTGAGCTTTACTTTTTTAAACAAGATTATTTTTCTTTATAGTTTTATATATTGAAGGGATTTGAGTAAATTGTATGGTATGTGATTTATATCTCAATAAACCTATTTTTAAAAGTAGATAGAAAATAAAATTAGTGTGTTATCTAGTGATAAGAAACAGGCTTCAGAAATAATCAGCTGAGGGGCTGGAGTGGTGTCTCAGCAGTTAGAGCACTTGCCTGGCATGCATGAAAACCCAGGTTTGAACCCCAGCACCACATACACAACTAAGTGTTGGAGAAACAAAGACCAAATGAAAAGTAAAGAAAATTTAAAAAAAAAAATCAACTGATTTCTATAGAGGTAACAGTTGTTTTTTGTTATGTACCTGTATGAGTAATTTTTTCATAATGAAAGTTAAAAATGCTAAGTAACTTGTTGCTTCATTTGAAACTAATTTAAATAAAAATTTGTACTGATTATATTTATTGGTTTGAGTTACACTAAAAGTTGAAATGTAGGGCTGGAGCAGCGGCTCAGTGGTAGAGTGCTTGCCTGGCGTTTGCAAGGACCCAGGTTCAAACCCCAGTACCGCATACACAGCTAAGTGTTGGAAAAACTAAAACCAGATGAAAAAAATGAATAGATTTTCTCTTTCTCTCTTTCTCTCTCTCTCTAATAAGTGAATGAATGAATGAATGAATAAAATAAAAGTTGAATGTAGACTTATTTTAATATATCTGTTTCATTGCCCTTTTGGTGGGAAAGGGTATTGAATAGAGACAGTTGTTATGGAAAGATTATGGACTTAGCATTTGCTAGGCCAGGACAAACAGGCATTCCATCCTGGTCTTAGACAAATGACTTAATTTGTTAGAACATCAGTTTGAAAACCTTTAAAATGAGGTTCATGCTGAGTTTGAGAAGTTTGAAGATTTTTTCCTCCTAGTGTTTGTTAGAAGTATGGGAGGCTTTCCTAGGAAAAATAAGAAATAAGTATGAGTATTTAGGCTCTATCCTTGTTTTAGTGTCACATCAATGTTATCTTAGATTTTAAGTGTTTCGCAAACAAATGGTGTCCAACTTTGTCTAATGTCTAAAATACGTTCTTGATTTAAATTATTTGAAGTAATCAAAAATGACATCATGGGTGGTCTTTGAATTATTAGGTGATAGAGGTCATTAAACATATTAACTGAAAAATTTATTTTAACTTGTTTGATTTGTCTTTAAAAATTGTTATTGGTTTTGACTGTTTTCAGATATTTGTGTGGCATCTATAATTGATTATAGTTTTTTTGCCTTTCAGGGTATTTACATAATAAAATACATATTTTTATAATAGTAACATTCATGTTGATTTTAGAGAAATCTGCTATAATTACACATGTCCTCACATACTGAGTTATTTTAGTGACTGAAGTGTGACGAATACATTTTTGTCTCACTTAAATGATGGTATGGGGTGGGATTCACTTGTCTTTGTTTTTCAACATGATAGCTACGTGATTTTAATATGCTAGCATTTCCTTATTTGCAGAGATCCTACATATTTTGATGAAAATTGGCTAAACAGAATCAAAACTGAAGTGGGAGATAATTGGAGGCTGAAGGTATTTCTTTTTGTTTTTCCATCTGTTGAATCTTTAAATATTTATGTGTGTTTGAATTTTTTTAAATCTAATACATCCAGTGAATTTTAGAAATTTAAGGGCCTATAGTGAAATAATCTAGAATTAAAGATTGGAGGTAGCTTGAAGTTGCCCACCTAGATGTGACATAATACAAGTCAGTAATGTATAGTGAGTGAGGACATTTGTTTTGGAGTGAATACAGGTCTACTAGTACTTCCTGTCGGGAAGTGTTATAATCTTCCTGTGCCTCAGTTTCCTCATTGTAAAATGAGGATTTTAATGGGATCTACTGCACAGAAATAAGTGAGTTCCTGTTACTTTGAATAGTACACAGTGCATGTTTATCCTTCTTAACTGTGTTCCAAACATTGAGATTGATATATTTCAATTTCTTTCCTAGTGGCCTTAAATTCTAGTATTTTTCAACCTTCTTATACCAAACCCATAGTAAGAAATATAGTTTATATTATAATGTGCTACCCACCTGAATGTATGTGTATGTATAGGTCAGCATCTTTTTATACATATTTTGTATAGTGATGTTTTTATTTTTTTTAAAGTTGATTGCAATCTACTAAATTTTTTTAACTTTATATTTTTAATAATTATACACTCACAGGGAGTTTGGGGAGGGGGAAGTAAAAGGTTTTATGTACCTTTCACCCAGTTTCTTCATTGGTAACATCATCTATAATTATAATGCATTACTAAATCTTGGGGTCTAAAGTTTATGTGATATACAGTTTATTTAGATCTCACCAGTGTTACATGTACTCCTTTCTATTTATATGTATAGTTCTTTGTCACAGTCTCATTGCATAGCTTCTTTCACTACCTCCGTAATGGAGGTCAGAACTGCACCATCACAAGAGGCTTCCTGGTGCTGCCTGTAAAGCCACATTCATACTACCAGCATACCTGTGTTCTTGCAACCACTTATTTCTTCTCCTTCTTTGTATTTTTGTTACACTATATTGATTTTTTATGACCTAATAATAGTATGGTAGTTTGAAAAATCTGGAACTATTTCTTATTAATGTACACTGGTAGATAATTGGAAGTGCAAATGACTAAGCACGTAAAGCTCCTGTCTGTCTGAACTTTTTTTTTTTTTTTTTGCTTTTTTCCTTTCTTCATTCATATATTCATTCACTGATTTTGTTAATGAATGAATGAATGAATGATTTGGTCTTGCTCTGTTGCTCAGGCTGGTCTTGAACTTTTGAACTCAAGCAGTCATCCCACCTCAGCTTCCTGAGCACCTAGGACTACTCTTGTTTACCAAGCCTAGCCCTAGTTTGTATTTTCCCCAAGAGACACATGTTTGATAACAAATGTTGATTGCTTAAATATTGGACTGCCAAAATATAATTCCATCTTTTTTTCTAAGCAAATGAATGGAAACTGTTTATTGGCTCCATTTTAATTTCTGAACAGCCTTTCAAGATTAGGCAATTAAAATAACTATTATATACAACTTTTCAAGATTAGGCAATGTTATAGTGTTTATAACATAATTTATGCATGTTTAAAATAATGCGACTAATCCTTTTGTGTTTGCTTGCTGGTTTGACCAAAAAGGGTATCTGTTCCTGCTATACACACAAATACACATACATGCCCAGACACACTTATTTTCAGTGCATGAGTGTATATATATATATAGAGCAATGGTAGTTAGGTAAAAATACACTTGTAAAGGTAAAAATGTTTATCCTGTTTTTAATGTGTAGAACTGAAATTCCTGTTCTCCACATTTTACCTTATACTTCCCCAGTTTTATGACACCATTTAAATGTTAATATATGAAAAAATGTTCTTGGAATAGAACTAAAGAAAATAAAGCATTTTCCATATTTCCAGATTTTTCCAGAAGAACAAGCAGATTAATCTTATTTTTGAGATTTGTTGTTGTTTTTACTAAATACACAAGTTTTCAGTTTATATTTTCCCTTAGAAGCAAATGTCTCAACCATTGGGTTGCCCTGAGTTAATTCAGAATCTTTTTATAAAAATGTAAATCTGTAGCTGTATTAAGACAAAAAACTGACCCATGTATATGAAGTTTACATTTAACCAAAATTTTTACAGAAATCTAATAAAGGCCTCAAAAATTTATAATGTATCTCTAGATGCATGTCTAGATGAAGACAAATACTGATAGATCTCCTGATTCAAGAGAACATTTTGGGTATCCATTAATTCTGAAGATTTTTTCAAGATGTTTGTGTGTGTGTTTGTGTGTGTGTGTGTGTGTGTGTGTTTGTGTGTGTGTGTGTTTTAAAGTGAATCACTGCTCCAATATGAAAGTTAATCTTGTTCTAAAACCAGGGCTTTTGAAATCATTTGACTCCTGAATTGTCTCAATGAATCTTGTGCTGTCATGACTGAACCCTGAATTAATGGTATCAGAGTTGAAAGTTCACGAGGAGGCTCTAACAGTTTCCATCCTAAGAGTTTAAACTCTCCTTTTTCCCTGCTATCCTGTCTCATGTATCTCCCTTTGCCTCTCTCCCAGTACTTTAGCCAGTGTCTTAGATGGACAAGGTGATAACTAACTTGGTAATTGGAAAAGAAAGGATCTTTTTGTCTAATTTTAAGAATTAGGATCTTTAAGACAGAATTATCTGCCTGTATATACTCTCCAAATAAAATCTTCCCCCTTTTAGTCAGTTTTCATTTCCAAAGTGGCAGTTTTGGTAACTTGTGAAATAGCTTAGGCCTTTGTGGGAAATAACACTAAGCGCAGGTGGGAACACCTTGGCTCATAGGTTTCTGTCATTCACCGCTTTTAAATAATCTCTCACAGTCCTCATTTATTATGGTGCCAGTGACATATTTTTGAGAAGGTAAAACAATTACCTTTTCAAATCATTAGTTACTTATTCTTGACATTTTTTCACCATTTCCCCAGACAGGCTCCAATTTTTTTTTTTAATTCCTTGAACACTTACGTTTGTTTACATTTTGGAGGGAGTCATTGTTACATATTCATGCACACATGGATATTGACAGAGTAAATTAAGACAGATCCTAGTCCAGTATCTCTCCACTTCAACCACTCCCTGCTCTCACGTTTCCTCTGCTTTACCTTCATGTTATAGATAGAAATAAGAATACACACTGGTATTAATTTTTGAATTTTCTGAGCTCTCTCCCCGCCTGTGTTTAGTTGGGCTTCTCTTGGGAGTGGAGAGTTCCCAGTTGCATTGATAATCCCCCAATCCCTCCCTCCTCTCCCCTCCCTGCCTCCCTCCCTTTTTCCCCCACCTTCATAGTTGTGGTTGGTTCCCCCTGCTTATGTGAAATTTCACCTATGTTGAGTTTATTTTTTGAGCCTAGCTAACTTTCAGCCTGTCATAGATTTTACTCTAGCCTGGTACATATGTGAGAAAACATTTGGCCCTTAAGTCTCTGAATTTGGGATATTTTACTCAGCATAATCTTTTCCATTTCCATCCATTTGGCTGCAGATGCGCTGCAAATGCCATGATATCCTTCTCTCTAATAGCAGAACTCCATTTGTGTGTGTGTGTGTGTGTGTGTGTGTGTATGTATATATATATATACATACATATATATGCGTGTGTATGTATATATATATATACATACATATATATGCGTGTGTATATATATGTATATATATCTCACAGTTTTTTAATCCACTCATCCAGCGAGGGGTATCTAGGTTGGTTCCACAGTTTAGTATTGTAAATTGAGCTGCTATGAACATTGATGTAGCTGTGTCTTTGTAGTAAGCCAATTCTAGCTTTTTTTGGGAAAATACCCAGGAGTGGGATAACTGGATCATAATCCTAGTTTTTTGAGGAGTCTCCACACAGCTTTCCAGAGTGGCTGTCTTAAGCTTGCAGCAACAGTGTATTAAGTGTTCCTTTTTTCCCACAAACCCTCCAGCATCTTTTATTGTTCATATCCTCCATTTTCCCCCCTCTTGAGAGGAATGAGGTAGAATCTCTGTGAAGTTTTGATTTACATTTCTCTGATTGTTAGTGATGTGTAGAACATTTTCTTGTATATTTATTCCAGCCCCCAAATTTTAATCAATGATCCTATCCATTTCCCTTCCTGCCTGCCCTATTTCTCCCACCCCCAAATTATACATCATTAATAACCAAAAACTACACACATGCTACACTATGAAAATTCGAAGTTAAGCAGCGTGTAGTGGCAGTAATCCCAATAGCTTGGGAGGCAGAGGCAGAAGGATTGCAAGTTTGAGGGTAGACCTAAGCAATTTAAGGAGACCTCATCTGAAAACAAAAATGGATGAGGATGTAATTCAGTTGTAAAGCATTCCTGAGTTCAATCCCCAGTACAGCCCCTTTTCCTTCCCCTGGGATGGATATGCAAACTATCCATCTTGGAATGGTTTCAAAGCACTTGGGCTGCTGTAGGGCACAGAAATTAGACTGGCTCTTCAAGGGACATCTTCTCAAGCCACCTTAATTGTCTAGATAAGTAGAAGTCCTCTTCCCACTTGAAACTAAGAGGTGACGGGAGCTTGTACTCAAGAGAGTTAATTCCTGTCTTTCTTATTTATTTATTTATTTTGGTCATCGTTCTCCAAGGGGTAGGAATGCCACCACATCAGCCTTTACTCCCTTAATGGTAAGACAACCTGTGGGCACTTGAGATTGTCTTCCTTGGCAGGGACCAGGTCAGCCTCATCAGAATTTTTTCATTTCATCAGGAACATGAACTCTCTGCTGCAATCTAGCTCCACTAATCACCTCCAGCTTCAAACCATGTGCAAAGCCTCTTTCTTCTTTGGTTTGCTCTCTTCTACTTTATCTTCAGAATCAGAATCAGCTTTGTACTTGCCTCCTTTTGATTTATCTGTCTTGTGCTGTTTTCTGTGACTGTAGAAATTCAGTAGTGAGGTTGAGGGAATCCAGGTTCTCTTCTAGCTCCCATGTGTTGTTCTCTTCTGAGAAGCCCTCCTATTTTAGGAGGTACTTCACTTTGCCCTTTGTAACTCAACCATAGAGAACTTTTCTACCACATATTACTCTTCCTCCTCTTCTAGCACTTCCTCCATATTCTTGTTTTGTTTTTTCCCCAAAATTCCCACCAGCTTTCTGATGTAAAGGGTGACTCTGCTCAGAGCAGTGCCCAAGAGTCTGAAAGGAATCAGTTCTGTGCCACCAGTGTGTCTCATAGGGCCAGTCAGGGAGTACTGCCCAGGAATGGAACAAATGGGGTGACTGCAATCAAGCCCCATACTTTGGTCCTGGCCAATATCCTCAGCTCAGCGAAACAAAAGAGCTTTGCACTGTGTGCTGCCTACCACCTGCTCCATGCAGGTGTGATCTAATTCAGCCTGATAGAGCCATAAGCTCTATCATTAACTACAAGTTAAGAGTTAAGAGTCCTTAATCCAAAATCTGAAACACTTTTTGGCCCTAAGCCTTTCAGACAAAGGGTGTTCTACCTGTTTTAACATTGCCCAGGGTCAACTAGATCAATAGGATGATCAACATAATCATAGGATATACAAATTTAATTTAATGCAAATTTAGCTGTATGAGTTGAGTTAAAAAGGAAAAAAAGAATTTACGGTTTGAAGTAAACAGTGGCAGTGATATTCTGCCTATTATTTCTCCCGAATATCCCGAATAACATACTGGCCAGAGGACTTAAGCTCTGAAGTGAGTAAAACTGGGAGACTTCTCTGTGGTGCTTATCTTCTATATTATTTCTGGGGTGCTTCTTACAGCACAAGGATCTTTCAAAGCTCAGTATTACTGTAATGTTTCAAGATATAATAGTAATTTTTTTAACTTGCTGTCTTGTGAATATTTACTCTGGTATTCAGCTAAGGAAACAGCAATCTTTTCCAACAATGGGGGAATTTGGAGACATTGTACTTGGTGGGTTAAGAGATTTTCAAGGGTATTTTTGACTGTGGTTTGGGCTTAATGCTCTAAATTTAAAAGTTAAGCTCTGTTTAAGTTGCAGCTTCATTTTGCTAGGGAAAATAGCACTAAACTTGAGTCTTCATTAATGATAGCAATTATTTTCTTTACTTGTAGAAAATCTGGATAATTAATGTCACTATTAAGTTTTATTCACTTACTCTGCAGTTGCCGTCAATGTGGTCATAAATCGAAACTGTAACTTAGTTGGAAAGTTAATCTTTTATTTTTTGCTTTTCTGCAGTACTAGGGATCAAACCCAGGACCTTGCACATGCTAGGCAAGCACTTTATAGCTTATGATATCCCCATACTATTTTTAAATTTGAGACAGGGTCTTTTTAAGTTACCCAGACTGATCTTGAATGTGGAAACCTCCTACCTCAGCCTCCCGAGTATCTGGGTTTACAGGTGTGTAACACTGTGTCTGGCCTTAATTTGTTTTATAAATTTCTTAGGTCAAATAAATTAAACTATTAATAGTCCTGTTTTGATGATGGTAATTCAAGTATGCCATTAAATTTTTTATACATCTTGAGTATTCCTTATCTGAAATGTTTGGAGCCAAAAGTGCTTCAGATTTCAAAGGGTTTTTTCTTTTTTTTTTTTTTAATTTTAGAATATTTGTATCACACTTTGCTACTTGAATATCTGTAATCTGAAAAATCTGAAATCAGAAATGCTCTTAAAGAGTGCTAATGTGACTTTCCAAAAGTTTCCAATTTGGGAGAACATAAGATTTCAAATTTTTGGATTAGAAATGCTTAACTCATGTGTACTTATGATTAACTAGAATAACTGGCTTAGAAATTTTTTATGTTACACTATTTTTTATGTTAAACTATATTTTGATCTTTGCTTGCCTTTTATCCACTTGTTTTCTCTCTTTATACAGATCAGCAATTTAAAGAAAATTTTAAAAGGAATCCTGGATTACAACCATGAGGTAAGGACTCTTGTCTGATTCTACTTGGAAGTATTACCATGGGACAGTTTAATTTTATGATAGCTTTTTTTTTTTTTTTTTTTAAAGAGAGAAGGTCAGAGACACATACAGAATCAACTTTTATTGAGTTTTTCACATGGCTCTCCTCCTCTGACACTTAGTTGTGTACATGGGTGCTGGGGTTTGAACCTGTGTACACTTGCGGGGCAAGTGCTGTAACTGCCGAGCCACCGCTCCAGCCCCTTTATGATAGTTTTAGCTTCAGGAAACTTTGTTTTCAAATTTAATAATCCATCGGTTTTTTCCTTATTTAGTTTCTAGGATATTGATTCAAACAACCATCTATTACATGATGAATAGATGAGTGTCTTCATCGTATTATGTGTAGTGTTTTAGTCAGCTTTTTTGCTGCTGTGACTAAAAGACCCAACAAGAACAATTTTAGAGAAGCAAAGTTTATTTTGGCGTTCATGGTTTTAGAGGTCTCAGTTCATAGACAGCAGCTCCATTCCTTGGTGCTTTAGGTGAGGCAGAACACCATGGCAGAAGAGTATGGTGGTGGAAAGTGCCTCAAGACATTATACCAGGAGGCAGAGAGAGTTCCATTCACCAGATACAAAGGCATACCCCTAATGACCCACCTCCTCCAGACACACCCTACCAGTCCACAGGTACAGCTCAGTTAATCCTGTCGGGGCTTAATGCACATATTAGGTTAAGGCTCTCATAACCCAAACATTTC
Source organism: Aplodontia rufa (assembly GCA_004027875.1). Classification (NCBI taxonomy): domain Eukaryota; kingdom Metazoa; phylum Chordata; class Mammalia; order Rodentia; family Aplodontiidae; genus Aplodontia; species Aplodontia rufa. Next base: position 85,716 of record PVKS010000990.1, read on the forward strand.
ACCTCTAACCTTGCATTGTCTCATACCTGAACTTTTGGGGGACACTTCACTTCCAAACCATAAGAGGTAGTTTGTAGATTATTATTAATTTATGTTAGATTTTGCTTTCTCCTATTAATGCCCCCTTTTCCTCTTACTTGTGAAAATGATTTAGAGCCTATGTACTATCACAGTGAGTTCTGTTGTGGACTTGCATTTTTACTACTTGGCAAAACCCTAGCCCTAGATGAATTTACTTTACCTTCTGAATCTGCATCAGAACTGTCAGACATTGCTGGAGAAAATTTTAGATAGTAGAGCTAAGACATTTCACTTTAAATTTCATAATCACAGATGCCAAATGGATATAACACTACCTAAAAACCTGCATTGTTCCTCCTGCACCTCAAGCTACAAGTGTCTATGGCCACATTTATAACTATAACATCAGTCTTCCCCATTTCATTCTAGTATGCAAGCCCTGAACCTTGAAATCACTTTACAGCCTTGCAGTCTCCTCGATGCCCCACGTGCCAGGTACTGAGATTGAGGACAAGACTTTTTACCACTGAGCTATATACCCAGCCCTTTTTATTTTTTATTTTGAGACAAGGTCTTGCTAAGCTGCTGAGGCTGGCCTCAAACTTGGCAGTGCCCTGAATTGGCCTCTGGATTGCAGGTGTGTACCACTACGCCCAGCTATTCCTTCTTTTAGTATCATCTGCAAGATCTATTAAAACTTCAAAATAGAGTTTTCTTCAACTCTAGACCACTATCCTATACCAAACTATCCTTAGTTTGAGCTTAGATTACTGAAAAGCCTAACTGTTAACTGATTTTATTATAGCCCCTGGTGGTCTGGTCTACTCTGAAGCCAAGATAGTTTTTAAAAATATAAATTAGAGTACGTCAATTTCCTACTTAATTTTAGTCTTAGGTGGTTTACTATTGCCTGGAGGATCAAGTCCACATTTTTTGCTGTGTACCACCAGCTGCAACATGACCCCTATAATCACATCTTTTACTGCTTTCTCATCCCACTAACACTATAACCACATTCAACCTCCTGTTCCTCAGATGTGCCAAACCCCCATGTGCTCCCTAGTCTTTACACCTGGTTTTCTTGATACATGTTGTGTTCTTCCCTCAGCTTTTGTAATTGCCAGCACATGCTTGCTTATTTGAACCTGTTCCCACTTCCTCAGAAATGCTTTCCCTGTACTGTCTCTGATGGGGTAGTGGTTACTTCTAACCTGTTACCTAGTCACCGCACCTTGTTTTTTTCCTTTGATTCTTGCCATATTTGTTGTTTTCTTATTTGTTGGCTTATTTGGTTATCTCATCCTCGTATTATTAGTCATGAAATGAGATTAGGACCAGACCTGATATAGTCATTGTTACATCCCAACCCCCTACCATAGTACTATCACATAGTAGGCACTCTAAATTTTCTGATCATCTCAAATATGTGGTGCAGGATGCCTGTAATCCAGCTACTGGGAAGACTGGGGCAGGAGGATCACAAATTCAAGGCTAGCCCCAGCAACTTAGACCCTGTCTCTAAATAAAAAGTTTTAGGGCTGGGGATATAGCTCAGTGGTAGAGTGCTGCTGGGTTCAATCCCCAGCACAATAAATGAATAAATAAATGTTAATAAAAAACTATAAATATTTTTTATATTTATAAAAATTTAATTTCCAAGAAAAATACATTTAACAGTACACATAGGGTTTGTGTTGGACATCTTGCCAGATGTGCAAAGGACTGTATTTTTTTTTTTTATGAGAAGTTGCTGTTACTTCCTAAGAGCACTAAGAAGGAATATTTATTAGATCTTTTTGGCTTAGAAGTAATTGTTTTTGTTCTGAGCATTTTGCCTATTTTGTGAAGTATTAATGGTAATTTCTGTAAGTTTTACACTGAAAAAATAAAGAGAAAGTTGATGTCAAAGATGATCATGATGATTCAGGAGCTGTTTTACTTAGTGTTAGTGGGAGGCAGGCATTATGTGTATTGATGTATGTGTTTCTCATCTTACACATGAGAAACTTAGGTCAGCTAATCTATTTCTGTTCATCTGTGTCATGTTTTTCTGTTTTTCATTCCCTGTACTATTCTACCTCCACTCCACAAAATTTCCTTGGCATTGTTTTGGTCCTGGAGTCTATCAGTGTCACTCTAGTCAGCATTATCCAGCCATGCTTCTGGTATTTAGAGAGGAGAAGAACCCAGTCAAACCCAATCTCTGAAGATGGATTTGTTTTTTTGAAATTTTTCTAATGTCTGTCTGTCTGTCTGTCTTTCAGAGAGAATCAATTTTACCTTTTTGTCCCCCTCCCAACACTTAGTTGTGTATTTGGTACTGGGGTTCAAACCCGGTCCTCATACGTGACAGGCAAGTGCATTTGTCGTGTCACTCCAGCCCCTCTAATGCCCTTTTAAGAGCCCAATTATATTCAGTATTACATGACTATAAGGACAAATGTATATGTAGTTGGTGTTTGCCTAGTTGTGCCCGCACAATCATTTAGTAAGCCCATATACGTGGTTTGTTACCAGTCCCCATTTATCAGTGTTCTTTTTCTTCTTACCATGTACTTACTGTAACTTGCAATTATATTTCATTGTACATTTACTTATTTATTTTTTGTCTTCTATCCCCTCCATAAACTCTGTGAAGGTCTTGTGTGTGTATATATAGTTTTTGACAGAGTAATTCTATTTTTAGAAATATATGTTCTAAAACTACATAACACATACTTGGAAGTCTGAGGCAGGAGGACCACTTGAGCCCAGGAGTTGGAGTCCAGCCTGGGCAACAGCAGGACCCTGTTGCAATAAAATAAAATAAAACTTCTTAGGGCTATCTACCTCATCATTATTTATATTAAGCAAAATTTGAAAATAGCCCAGTTATCTAACAATAAGAAAATATTTTGCAAATATCTTGTGATCATAAAACTTCATATTTATAAAAAATCCTTAAAAATATGAAATATGAGATATGTGGCAGATGATACCAGTTTTCTAGAAATATACATAAATTTACTTGTAAAAATGCGTATGTAGGTCCACAGTCTCTTATCCTTTGTACCAGAACCATTTTGAAAACCAGAGTTTTTCAGACCTTTGAAAGGTGTAGTGGTGTGTACTTAGGGATGTTGAAGAAGGAGGATCACAAGTTTGAGGCCAGCCTCAGCAATTTAGAGATCCTTGTCTCAAAATGAAAAGAACTGGGGATGTAGCTAAGTGGTAAAGTACCCCTGGGTTCAATTCTCAGTACTCCTCCTACCCGAAAATAAAAAGGTAACATGATATATATGGTATAATGTAATGTGTAAATACCCCCAAGCGGGTGCCATTATCCTATTATGTCAGTATTTCTACAGCAAAACAGGTTTTATTTCATTTGAAATGTAATAAGAATAAATAAACTGTTGTTCTTTCATTATCTTTCACCTTCATCCTGGAAATTCCTCTGTCCTGCACTATCTTATTTACTGAATCATATTATTTCTCATTCCTGGTTTCTTTTCTTTTTTTGGTGGAGGGTGTCTTCAGAAAAGTACATGATAAGATAATTTTTTTAGGCCATGCACATATCATCTTCCTTGAGGGTTGAGTTGTCTATGGAATTTTAGTTGGAAATCTTCTCAGTACTTTGAAGGCATCCCTGCATTATCTATGTTTTTGTCAGCTTTTCTGTTGGTATGACTAAAAGACCTGACAAGAACAATTTTAGTAGGATACATTTATTTGGGGGCTCACGGTTTCAGAGGTCTTTGTCCATAGAAAGCTGGCTCATTTCCTTGGGGCTCAAGATGAGGTTGAACATCATGGTGGAAGGCATGGCTCCAGGGAGCAGAAAGACTCCATACCAGATATAAAATATATACCCAAAGGCATGCCCCCAATGATCCGCCTCCTCTATCCACACTCTGCCTCCTGGCTTCAGTTGCCAGTTAATCCCAGTCAGGGGATTAATTTACCTTTAGGATTAAGGCCTCTTATAACTCAGTTGCTTTATCTCTGAGCCTTTTTTGCATTGTGTCACATGTTGAGCTTTGGGAGGACACCTTTCATCCAAACTGCAACAATCTTCTAACTTGCAGTGCTGCTGTTGAAAGCTTGCATCTGGGTTTTTGTTCTTTCTTGGTTAACAGTTTCATTTTCTGGAGACTTTTTAGTTCTTAAAATCTCTGAAGGTCAGGAGTTCTTTGGTGTGAGGTGTATTTTTGGCAGGGAATGAGGAATTTTTTTTTTTTTGAGTTTTGAGTTTTTATTATTATTATGTTTGGTGCTTAGCAAGCTATTCAAACTACCTATCTACTAGTTTTGGTTTTAGAAAAATTATTTAATATATATATATTTTAAACTCATTTTTCCCATTTATTTTTTTCCATTCTTTTTCCAGACTTTGAGCCTCCTGAATTGATCCTTTTATTAGCTAACCGTTTCTCCCTTGTGCTTTTGCTCTACTTTCTGAGATAATTAAATACCTTTCTTCCAGCTTGTCCATTTGAAGCTTTCATTTCTGCTCTCATTTTTAATACCCATGTACTTTGCTTTTTTCTAAATGGAACTTTTCTATTCTGTTCTTACTTTATGAATGTAATATTTTCTCGCATCTCTCCATGAATACTAATCACAGGTTATTTTTACTTTCAAATTTTATTTACTTTATTCATTTTTCTTATTTTTTATTTTCTTATTTTTATTGGTGCATTATAGTTGTACATAATAATTTGTTGTCATATATTCATAAATGCACACAATACAGCAATACAATTTGGTCAATACCCACCCACATCCCCTACTTCCTTCCTCCACTCCCCCAATCCCTTGCCTGTCTTTCTGGGTCCTATATTTTTCCTAAATACCCAAGTATAATGACATAATTCTTATACCTATGTAGAACATTTTTTTGTATACATGACTGTAGTTAGTATATACAGTGACGTAGTTATAAATACTCGGAGTGTACCTTGCTTTAACTCAGTTCCATCATTTCCCCTTCTCCCTTTCTATCACCCCTTGTTATTTTTAGATATAACTTTATTCATTTCTTAATCTATCTGCCCAGGTTCCTCCCAGTAGGTATCACAATTAGCAAATTTTTGTATATCCTTCTAGAGATTGATTTTCCTATTCCTTTAATTCATTTGTTTTTTATTATCATTTAGAGTAAACTCCAGTCCTTAAAGTAACTGTCAAGGAAGTAAATGATCTCCTTCCCTCCCAGCCCCACCCTATCACTCCTTCCCCTAGCCACAATGACCTTGCTGTTGCTGGAGTTAATCAAATATACTCCTATCTCAAAACTTTGCACCAGGATAATATTTGTGTGGTTTGTTCCCCCGCATTTTGTTATGGTTTGCTGGTTCATTCTAGATCTCTGCTCAGTTTGTTTAGTTTTGGAGGGTTGTTGTTTAGGGAGGTGGGAGTATTTTGATTTTGTTTTTTGGTTTTTGTTTGTTTGTTTGGTGGTAGAACCCAGGCTGCACACAGGCTAAGCACACACTTTACCACTCTTCTCCAGCCTCTCTGCTCAGATTTTCGTCTTAACAGAACTTATCTGAAATAGCAGCACCTCTTCCGCACAGCCCCCATCAATTTTTCACTCTAAAATAAACATACATTCAGGAAAGTACATAATAAATACATATGTAATTTAACAGTTATCATAAAGTGAATAGTCATGTAATACAGGTCTGTGGAACTTTACAAGATTCATGTATCCACTTTCCTTTACAATCTCTTTTTTTTTAGCCTCTGTCCAGAGCAAACTATGATCCAGAATTTGTTAAATTAAAACAAAAATGTATTTTTTGGCAATTATCAATAATGAAATAATAATGAATGTTAGCAAGGATATGGGGGAAAAGTTACATGAGTACATTGTTGGTGAGACTGCTAATTAATATAGTCACTCTGGAAAGCAGTATGGAGATTCCTAAAAAGACTAAGAATGGAACCACTATATGACCCAGCTATCCCGCTCCTTGGTATTTATCTAGAAGGTCTAAAATCAGCATACTATAGGGATGTGGTCATATCAGTGTTTGTAGCAGTGCAATTTACAGCAGCTAAGTTATGAACCACCCTACGTACCTGTCAGCAGATAAATAGATAAAGAAAATGTGGTATATACACACAGTGAAGATTTACTCAGCCAAAAAGAATGCAGTTATGGCATTTCTATTAAATATGTGGAACTGGAGACTAGCATACTAAATTAAATAAGCCAGACTCAGAAAGTTAAGGATTGAATATTCTTTTGTAGGCAGAAGCTAGACCAAAAAAGGGTGGGGGGGGGCGGAGAAAAGTGGAAAGAAAAAGGGCTTGGGAGGCAGAATTCCATGAAAACTGAAGAGAGATCACCAGGGTAGCGAAGGAGATTGAGGGTAGGGATGGAGGGAGGAAGGGATGGGAAAAGGGAAGAAGAATGGAATGAATCTGATCAAATTTTCCTATCTACATATGTGAATATAGCACAGTGACCTTCATCTTTATGTATATCCACAATGCACTAATTTAAAGAAAAACTATAAATAGGAGAAAGATCAGTACAGTAGAGGAACGGCAACAAGAGGAGGGAAGAGGGGAAGGAAAGGAGAAATATTGGGGAACGAACTGGAGCAGATTGTATTCCATGCTTGTGTAATTACATCAAAATGAATCCCAGTATTGTGTGTATCTGTAATGACTAACAAAATGATTTCATCAATTTAAAAAAAGCCAATTCTTTTTCTTGATGGTTTTATCACTTGTGTATGTGTCTAGATTTATAGAGCTTAATTTTAAAAATTTTCTTCCTGTTTTCCTCTGAGTTTGTTTTTAATCTATTTTTCATGTTGTAGACTTTTTTTTTCCCAAATGCCTTAATAATCTTTGAGATTTTGTTGGTATTTAAAAGTAAAACACTATTGGGGTGTGGGTTATGTGGGGTTTTTTCTGGTTTAAGAACATATGCATATCGTATTGTTACTTTATGTACACTTGTGATTGTACAATAGCTCAACTCCTTAATAAAAAATAAAAAAGTAAAAACAAAGCACTGTAAAAAGTTTATAGGAATCTGAGTGAGGGGGCTTTTTTAGTGGTAAATTTCACTGTCAGGTTATCAGAGACTTTCCCATTTGTTTGTGTATGCCATTTCACTTAAGGCCAGTCAATTGCTCATTAAAGGAGTCCTCCATTTTCCTTCCTGATTTAGGTATCTTGTTGCCAGCGATTAGGGAGTCAAATGGAGTGAATGTGGCTGTGGGGAATCTTACCATTGGGCGGCCGAATTTTTATTTAATCTCAGCTTTTTTTTTTGAGTTCAGAACTTTCTGTTTCTGGTTCATCAGAAAGCAAACATGCAGTCCTCATTGGAATAATAGAAGGATCAGTAGTACACAGCTTCTTTTCTCAGCATGCATATCACATGCCAGATTATTGGCTAAGTCGCTCTTCACTCACGATCGTTGTAAGTTAGGTCTGTGAGGTAAAAACAAGTTGGGTTCGATTGACAGAACACCTCTGTCATGGAATGAGTTTCTAATGATAAAAACTAATCTTTCAAGTTTCTATTTGGTTACGTAAATGTGAATGTATTTGTAATCTTTCGTTTCCATTTAGATTTTAGGGCAACAGATTAATGACTTTACCCTTCCTGATGTGAACCTTATTGGGGAACATTCTGATGCAGCTGAGCTTGGAAGGATGCTCCAACTCATTTTAGGCTGTGCTGTGAACTGTGAACAGAAACAAGGTAATTTTATTTGAAGTTAGTGTATATATTTATTTTGTTCATTTTTATTTTTTAAAGAGAGAGGAAGAATAAGAGAAAGAATCAGTTTTATTTATTTTTGCATCTGGCCTTTGTTTCTCCTACACTTGCTTGTGTATGTGGTGCTGGGGTTTGAACCCAGGTCTTGTGCATGCCAGACAAGTGCTCCAACTGCTAAGCCGCCGCTCCAGCCCCTAGTGTATATATTTTAAATATTGAAGGAAAGTAATATATACTTGTATATTTTCTATATAAAGCACAGTACAAACAACATCTTTCAAAGGTCACCTGTTTATATTTTTTTGCTAGTTTTTTTTTTTTAAGGTTAAGCAAGCTTTACAACTTAAAATAAATTTGATTGTGGTAATATTCTTTCCTTTTCTGGTTGATATAATTCTTTTTTTCCCCCATATAATTCTTTGAGTAGATTGTTTTGTTGTTTTTTATATTTGTGGTGCTGGAACTGAAATCCGGGCCTTGTGCATGCTGAGTATATGCTCTATCTACCACAGTGCTACATCCCTATTCTGAGTACAATGTTCTTAATGCATTTTTACTACATTGGATATTATGAAATTCATTGTTAATTGGACAAGATCCACATATTAGTTTGGGGAAAAAATGAGTGAGTACAAGTGCACAGCACTTATGGGTATTTATGTCTGTCTTCCCTTCCCAACGTACTCTATAGCAGATGCCTGCCTGCCTTTCTTTCTTTTTTTTTCCTTTTCTGTGAGGAAAAAGAGAGAGTAGAGTATCATTATATGTAGTCTCCAAATGATAAAAATAGATTTGGAGGGGCTAGGAGTGGTGGCTCAGCAGTTACAGTGCTTGTCCCGCGTGGGCAGGTGAGCAGATCTGAGCCCCAGCAGTCACATACACAACTAAGTGTCAGAGCAGCGAAGGCCATGTGGGAAACTCAATAAAGGTTGATTCTCTCCATCTCTCTCTCTCACTGTCCCTCTTTCTTTAAAAAAAAGATTTAGAATTGTGTTCTCTCTCTCTAAATCTGGTAGATATTCTTCCCCAAAATGACTTACTTACTCATTAAATTTTAAATGTTGTCTTGTAACTGTCTTTTAGAGGAAAGAATATTACATTTTATCAAGAGCGTTTCAAACTCTTAGAGGTATCGTGGGATATTTCATCTTAACATACTCTAATAAGAAAATCTTGAAATTCCGGAGTATTTGGGGATTGTTTTCGCCAAGATGATCAAAGACTTTAAAATGAATTAATGATTTGCTTGTGTTTATCTCAGTGCTAGAAAAGTCTTACTAACCATGTAAATCTGAATTATTACCTTTCATTTTTCCTTGTTTCCTTTGTATTGCAGTCTAAATTATCCAATTTTAAGAGATGAATTGACCAGATATATTTTATCATTGTTATCAAAATATTGGTTGATTTATTAACACATTGATTTTATAAAATGGCAGTATCATAGTACAGAAACCATCTCTGTACTTGAGATTAAGAGCATGGCCTAATTAACCTGTGTTCAAATATGATTGCACTCTCAGAAACTATAGAGGCATATTGGGCAAATCAGTAAATCTCTGTATTTTAGTTTCTTAGTACCTACCTCATAAGATTATTCTGGGAACTAATTAATGTGCATAAAATAGTACAGGGTCTTGCACACACTGGTTCAAATGATGTTAGTTACATGGAAACTTTTTTCCCTCTCTTTTGCAATACTAGGGATTGAACCCAGGATAAGCATGCTAGGCAGGTGTTACTAAGCTATATCCTTAGCACTTTTTATTTCCTTAATTTTATCTTTTGAGACACTATCTCATTAAATTGCCACGACTGGCTTGGAACTTGGAACTCTTCTGCCTCAGCTTTCCGAGAACCGAGATTACTAGCATACACCACCATGCCTGTTGAAACATAGTATTTTGTATAGTATTTTAAAACGTTTATTTTGGTTCAGTTTTTTATTATGTTTTGTGGGCTTTCAGGTAACCACAATTTTTAAAATGACATTTATCATAAGGTGGTATTTATGTAATGATTTATGTTTATTCTGTGAATCCATGGAATGTAAATTCGTAAACAAAAAAAAGCATCTTCATAGTGAGTTAAATTGAGTTTGCAGATTTTATTGAAAAATAGCAGTTTTTGTGTACAGCATCTCTAAGATGACACATTTGTTCTTTGCTGATCATGCTTTAAGACCAGCTTTGATATGTAATTAATAATGTAATTAATTTAAAAAAATAATTTTTCAAAAGTGCTCATCTAATCTTAAGCAGCTTTTTCTGTCCCCTCTACTGAGAGCATCCATCTCTCTGCATGGAAATCACTTGTTTTCTAAGAAATACTTATTCAGATTTATCAAACATAAAGTAGATAAATAATATCCTCTTCTATAATTGATTTATGTCACAAATATTTATTGAGCCCCAATACATTAGGGGCTAGGAACACAGTGGTAGACAAAACAGAGACAATACTTGCCCTATGGGAATGAGAGTAATGGGAAGAGGTATTAAATAATAGCAATCACATCAGAATGTAGGTGAATCCTTTGAAGGTAAAGTATGATGAGGAACAGCCTGGACATGAGATCATGTTTAAAGCTGTGAAGAATAATTGGTTAAGAGTAATCTTAAGTAGTAGAAACTGAATGTAAGAAAGATCCAGTTTACCTTTGAAGTATTTAAAAACCTCACAAAATTACAACTGGACTATAGTGAGGAACAGATATAGAGATATGAAGCAGGGGACTAGGTGGATGGGGGCTACTCTAAATGATGACAATAACAGTATTTTTTTGCCCCTCTGCCAACCTTTGGTAATTCATAAGAGACCTGTATTAACTTGTTCTTTGTACTTTTTCTAATAATAAGTTAATAATAGTCAGCATTTTTTTTTTTTAAGAGAGAGAGGGACAGTGAGAGAGAGTGGAAGAGAGAATCAGTGGTTTTTAGTTTTTCATGTGGCCTTCATTGCTCCAACACTTTGCTGTGTACATGGTGCTGGGGTTTGAACCTGCATCCTCACACATGCTAGGCAAGCACTGCATCTGGTGAGCCACCAGAAAGCAGGAGAGTGAGAAAGAGAGAAGCAACTTTATTTGTCTTTTCATCAGGCCTTTGTTTCTCTGACACTTAATTGTATATGTGGTGCTGGGGTTTGAACCCTGGTCCTCGTGCATGCCAGGCAGGCACTCCAACTGCCACTGCTCCAACCCCAGCATCCCAGCATGTTTTCTTGAAGCAGTAACAACTTTTTCTGGTCTCTGATTCAGATACATTTTTTTAAACAATGTATTTCTTTTTCTCTAGCCTCATTCCTTTTAGATTTTGTGATGACATGCTCCTAGTAAATTTTAGTTTGCTTATTTAGTTTAAATGAAGTATTCTGTATAGCTACCTAGAATCAGTTTCTCCCTGAAATTTATAAATGATAAAAAATGTTTTTAAGCAGGATTTTAACATCTCATTTATCCTGATTTAGATCATTCTATCAACAACTCAGTAGAAAACTAAAAATCAAATAAATGAGTTTCAGAATTATCAAGAATTAGATGTCAATGTACATATGATAAAAATAACACAAGGCTTACTCAAATGGCTCTACCATTTACTACCTAACTTTGAACATGGTACTCAGCCTCTTTCCTTGTCTGCAAAATGAGTTTGTAAAATGTCCTAGGAGTAAATGAAATTGTGTATTCTTTGTCTTTTTTTCTTTTAAAGAGATAGAGAATCGGTTTTATTTAGTTTTTCATCTGGTTTTCTTTATTCTGACACTTAGTTGTGTATATGGTGCTGGGATTTGTACCTGGGTCCTTGATGCATGCCAGGCAAGCGCAATACTGCTGAGCCACCATTCCAGCCACTCGTTGTTTAATCCCTTAGGCACTATACAATAAGAAGGATTTAGACATTGCTTATAGTTAAGAAGTGAACAGCAGCTGCTGAGAGCTTTGACTTTAGTAGTGTACTTCTTGGCTAATCTAATTAGGGCACATAAGATCAGTAGCAGAAGAGGCTGATATTATTTGCTTAGTGTCTCCCTTCTCTCGGAACTCTACTGTGAACTAACAGAATAAAAAAGTATGCTTTTTATAGATTAGGAAACTGTAACTTGCCCAAGGTTTCTTTCATTTGAGACATGAAACAAAAACACGCACTCATGTTTCTTCCACATTTAAACTTAGTATTCTTTGTACTGAACCATGCTGTAAATTTTGGACAGATTTAATTCTCTTACATAGTGTGCCTCATTTCTCTAGCATTCCCTCATAGGTGTGCAGCTAATAATCATATATAATTCTATTTTGTTCTTTAAAGATTTGTATAAATTGTTTAAAAATCATACATCAATGTTATTCTCATCATCATTTTATCATTTAGCATTTTACGGTGTTCGCGGGGAAGGGCCTTGACGTGGCAACACCGCTTCTTAACTAACGCTTCCCCTCTCACACCTACTAACTTCCTAACCTGCATCCCACTTTCTTTAATTCCATTAGGCTACCATTGAATTTTCCTTCTCCATTATCAGTGCCACTGCCTTCTCCTTCATGTTAACAGTGTTTCATTTTGAGAGCTGGTTAGTTATCCCAGTTACATTCATTTTTATAGTTTGTTGCCTTTGAACAGAATATCTAAAAGCCTCCCTTGTTGTATCCCAAAAATCGTAGGGTGATTGTCTTGAGAAAACAGAACAAGACGTTGAGCTCAGACCAGAGGAATTCCTTTCTTACCAAATAGTAATCAACTTACAATATATTCCTTCCCTTGGGTTGTGTATATTTTGTATGTATAGTCAAACATTTGATTTGGTATAAGTATCCTTTTGAGAATATTTTCTTAAACACACATTTTTGATAAACTTAAAATGTTGACATTGACAACCAGAGTGTCATAATGTCATAATTTAATAGTGTTGTAAAAATACTTTCTTAAAGACAAGTTTCATGTCAGGCATTCTAAATGTGAGAGTTTTTTTTGGAGGGGTTGTTTATGAAACCTAGGATCTTTGAATTTCTAGTTTATAGCTACGTAATATTTGTAGTATTGAGAGAGCATAGTGGTACGACGTTCACAGGGATAGGAGTTAAATTCATGTACAAGTCTTGGTTCTATACTTCTGGGTGAGGAGGGGTACTAGAGATGGAACCCAGGACCTCAAGCATGATAAGCCCTCTCTCTTCCACCATGTTACACTGCCTGCCTCCACACTTTTTAAAACCTTGGATGAAGTTCATTTATTCTTGGATTACTTCCATAAGTTTTCAATTTTTCATCTGCTGTAGGAATACATTATCACTACTTTGCAGGGTTCTTGAGAAATATTAGAGATAAACTACACATAAAGTCCTTAATATACGAGTTTTCTTATCGAAAGATTACCTTAACAATTTCACAAGACCCCTTCATATACTACTTCAAGTAGTGTGAAGATTTTTTTTTATTAGATGGATATAGAGATACAATTTAGGGAGAAACATTATCAAACATTCAAGAATCAATGTATATATACTTAGTTATCCAGGGCTAATGCCATATCATGGATGCCCAGCTTGGGTTCTCCATGTTGCTGTTTCCCCCAGAAGAACTCCTGAGTTAAATGGATATCTTGTGGAGGGCAGAGATCTCCTTCTGAGATGATTCCCCCGTATTCCCACCCTCCAGTCTCCTAGATGTTTTTCCTACATCCTCCCCCCCATCCCTCACCCCACGCCTCCAAGTATCCTAGGGAGTCATCTCCCTGTTACATTGAGAATCATACAATTTAAAGTTATTATTAGCTTAACCTGTCTAACATACTGCTTCCCCATGTATTCTAGCTGTGTGAAGATTTTTTTATATTTGCTTTTTTTATATGGGATCCAAGAGGCAAGTTAAGTGTAAAACTTCATTAGTTTACCTTTTAAAATATTTCTTATCAAAACATATTTGCCATATTTTTTGGAATCCACCTGACCTATTTTTTCTTTCTTTTTTTTAATGCTTAATGCCCCTTTGCCCCTTTTGTTGTAGGATTTGGAAATAATGAAAACTACTTCCAAGGCTTTTTAGAAGAAAAGAAATTTTTGTTTCAACATTGTTTTACTAACAGCTAAAGAGACTGTTCTTTTTTTTTTGCTATTTTTTTCCTGGATTGTTTCAAAGTATATTTTAAGTATCATATGACTTCATGCATGAAAATCTAATAAACTATGCAATCCATAGTGTCTATTATAACATATATAAGAATGTGAGAAAAAATTGCCAAAATAACCTCACCACATCTAACAAAAATTACAGTTATTCTCTGATGGTACATGAAAGCCACGCAAGTCTAATTTCCCTGTTTGAACTAAATATAGGAAAGAGACCTTTCTTTTTCCACAGTGGTTAGGTTTAGATTGGTGAGGTTGCTGCTTTACCATATTAGATATGTTGGACATTATTTAAAGGCCCAGGATTATACAATATTTATTTCTTTGGGTTTTTTTCCTTTCGCTCATTTGTTTTTGTTTGCTGCTTTATATATACATACATAAAGGTGGACTTCACAGTGGCATTTTTGTGCAGGCACATAGTATGGTTTTGTTAAACCCATTCTGCATTTCCTCCCCTTTCCTGTCCCTCTCTTCCCTTCCTCTTGCTCTCCTCCTCCTGCTCCACTGATCTCCCTATATGCTGTATTTGTTTAACTGTTCTATTAGATTCTGTCTTAGATTCATCTTAATTCTTTGCTGAGCAGGTCTCAGTTTCATTATTTTCTGTAGTAGAAGATACTAAGGAATTAAACACAATTCAGTAAGAATAAAGCAGAGTTGCCATGTAGCAAAGAATAGTATGAAAGATCACTTTTAGATTTTAGTAACATTGGAAGAAAAAAAAAGCCTTAGTTTTCAGTTTCATTGATTTACATTGACAACAATGCTGATGCTGCATTGCTCTGACCATAGCTGCAATATCAGCTTTGTAAGGAATGGTCAAAGTGGGGAAGATGCTTCAGGAGAGAGAAATACTGTGATTTCAGCCTTTGCTTTGTCTCTGGCATGTACCTGGGGCACATTGAGCATGCATGAGGGATTCATAGGAAGAATCAAAACAGAAAACTAAAGTGTTAGCTTTTATCCCCTTGACTGTCTTTACCTTGAACAGTGACATTCCAGATTGTTCTTGTTTGCAGAGTACATCCAAGCCATTATGATGATGGAGGAATCTGTTCAGCATGTTGTCATGACAGCCATTCAAGAGGTACGTTGGACAATTGTGTTTATAGTTTGAAAGATTATATGATCAAACATGATGAGGTTAAGAAATGAGTAGAGATTTTAAAAAGCAATTTCTCCTATTTATTTTTATAAAAGTTTATTTTTTCTTTTTTGCAGCACTGGTGATTGATCTCAGGATCTTACACACCCTAAGCATTATTCTGCTACTGAGTTTCATTCACAGCCCAAGAGTTTTCTTCTTTACGAAGAGTGTTTCATTTTTATTTTAAAAATAATATTTAAAGCTCGTATCTTTATTTAGATCTTAAACATTTATTTTGCTTATATAGGTATAGCTCTTCCTGATTTTTTAAAGTGCCCTTAATGAACTAGGAACAGCAGACTAATTCCTAAAGCTAATGATAAATCGTATCTATCTTGAATCAGCTTTAGTTTTCCTGTTTGGCAGAAAATGGATCCTCAACTCCAACCATACTCAAAGCAACTTCTATTTGAGTATTTAAATGGAAACCATTAAAGTACAAAAAATACAGTCAGTCTCAGGATGTGAGATATTTTTAGTCATAAAAGCAATGGAATAAACCTGAAAGGAGACAGAAAACTGTATATAGGACATAAATATGCAAGGAACAGAGTAAAACATTCAGAAGGCAAATTTAGATACAGTTTTTTTTTTTAAATCTTTTTGCATTGACTTTTGACAATTCAGAGTTGGGCTACACTTCATAGGTGAAGGACATAGATGTCTACAAGAATGTCTCACTTTGGAGAACAGACAATTTACCAATCCCCAGGCCACTCTCATATCTGATCATCTGGATTCAAATTCAGGAGTTACTACTATCTCCTTAATTTCTATAATTCAGTGATGACTCAAAACTTAGGAATGGTAATATATGACAAATGGATCCAAATATGATCGAATTAATGCCTGAATTTTCAAGTTTCTATTAAGGCAAAAAGTACATACAGTGAGGTCTGGGAAAAGGATTCAGGACATGTCACAATAGCAAAATACTACTCATCAGGGAAGCTCACCTAAGCTTTTGTGTCCAGTATTCACTGGGATCTCATTACATGAGTATTATTGATTGAATAATAACAGTGGATTGATTACATGAGTATTATTGATTGAATAATAACAGTGGATCTCAAATCAGTTTCCAACCCCCACTTCTGTAGAGGTCAGGCTAATGTCAAGTGGCTCAAAGCCCCAGCCTTTTAATCACATGGTGGGGTTCTTCATGGATGGCCAGCTTCCATCTGTAATCATCCTCTTAGACAACTATAAATAACAAAGACAGCTGTCAGTAGGAAATCCCAGCATTTTAGGTACCATCTCCCAGCAACTGGGAACAAAGACTGGTGAAATCCTTAATTGCCTAGGGCCTTTCAAAATAATAAAGCCTTAAAAAAACTTGATAATCCAGGTGCAATAGTGTGAGCCTGTAGACCCAGATACTTAGGAGACTGAGGCAGGATGATGATGTGAACCTCGGAGTTTGAGATCAGCCTAGGCAACATAACAAGACCCCACCTCAAAAAAAAATAATAAAAATAAAATAAAAGTACTTCAATTTGGCATTCAGAACCGATGTTAGGAGTGTAAACTGGTGAATCTTTAAAAATGTTAACTTATATACCCTTTTATGTCATATAAGATTAGGTTAAAATACCAAAACGATGGGGCTGGAGCAGTGGCTTGGTGGTTATAGCACTTTCCTGGCATGCACAAATACATGGGTTTAAACCCCAGCACCCACATACACAACTAAGTGTCAGAGCAACAAAAGCCATGTGAAAAACTCAATAAAAATTAATTCTCTCTGTCTCTATTTCACTAACCTCTCTTTAAAAAAAAATCAAAATGATGATTTTCCAAGCAAAGATATCTTTTTCTCTTAAGTGGTCCTGAATTGTTATCGAGACTCTACAGTCTTAGGACCCAGCTTCCTTCCAGTAGGTTAGAACTAATAAGGTCTGTGTCAGCCATGATACCTAGTAGTTCATCTGTTGCTTCTCAAGCTCCAGCTCTCACATTTCCAACCAGCAGGAATGATAGAAGGAAGGGTTGTGTACTTCCTTGACTTAAACTTGCAGGAATTTTCCCCTTCAGTAGCCAGATACTCCCATGGCCACGTGGGGAGACTGGGAAATCTGGCCCTTAACTCTGGGTGCTCATTGACCCAAGCCAACATGTGAGAATTCAGTTACTAACCAAGGGTAGCAAAAAGAAAATGGGGCCACTAGCAGTTCTTACTATGATTGATCCTGTAATATCATGTTTATGAATGTATCCTGAAGAAATGTAATATGCAAAGACATGTAAAAATAATAGTATAATAAGCATTTTCTAGCACCTGTTATGTAATAGTGCTGGTACTTACTATATAAATTTGCATCTATTAACTCACTTAAAATTCACTATAATTAGGCTGGAGGTGTAACTCAGTGGTAGAGTGCTTACCTAGAATGCATGAGACCCTGGATTCAATCCCCAGTGCTGCCAGAAAAAAAATGTTAAAAAAATATAATTTAAGTGCAATTGAATTTGTACTTAAAAATGGCTAAGATGGCAAGTTTTGTGTTACATACCATATTTTATCACAAAAAAATGTAAAAATAGTCCGCTACAATCTTGTGAGGTATGTTTTGTTATTTGTCCCCATTTTATAAAAGGAAACTGAGGCATAGAGAATTTGAGTGACTTGCTTAGGTTCACACAGAAAATTGCGGCTGAGTTGGAACTCAGATCTGTGTAGCCTGTGTCTAGAGCCCATGCCTGCTATTATCATGCTGTATCTCCTAAGATGGTTATTTTAGTATTATTTCCTAGTACTGAAACATTAGAAATAACCTAACTATCCAACAATAAGGTAATGGATAAATAAATTACAGTATATTGACACATTATGTAGGCATTAAAGCATATTTACTGAAAAATAATGACATAGATGAGTAATATTATTGTATTGCAGTTCAGGTTATAAAAAGGTAGAATATATTCCAGGCATAGTGGCCACACCAGTAATCCCAGCAACTTGGGAAGCTGAGGAGGGAGGATTGAAAGTTTGAGATCAGTGTTGGAAACTTAGTGAGATCCTGTCTCAAAAAATTAAAAGGGCTGGGGTCATAGCTCAGGGACAAAGTGTCCCTGAGTTCAGTCTCCAGTAGTGTCAAAAAAAAAAAAAAAAAGGTAGACCATCCAGCACGTATATGATGCGATCCATTTCTGTTTAAAAAGAGAAAAGAAAAGAAACTTACCCCAAGTATTAACTTCTCTCCTAATGGTCGAAAATTCTTTACTTTTTTCTATATTATTCAATTTTTCTATAATAGCAGATGTTATATCTACAAGAAGTAATACTTTTAAATTAAAATGTGATCAAATGATTTTTCATCCTTCAATCTGTCCCAAGATATTGTTTTAAAATTCAGACCAAGATTGGACACAACCGTGTTTATCAAACTACTTTATATTAATAGAAATGTGAGTAGTGTATATCCATTGGTACACTAGTATTTAAATTGTGTTATCTTCATCCAAAGGAATATTATACAGCTGATAAAAATGTTTAAAATATATTCTATGACATAGGGAGAAATTTTAAATGTAGAGTGAAACAACATATAAAACTATATGTACAATAGGATTCTGACTACATTTTTAAAATAAATGTATATCTACGTATTCATTTCATTAATTTAGCAAATACTACTTATTGAGTACCCATTATGCACAAGGCACTCTAGTAGACCCTGGGAATACATCCGTGAAAGAGATGGTCTCTTGCCTGTTAAAGTATAGGTATCTCAGGGAAAATAGTTAAATATGAATTCAAATACAGCATGAAAAATGCCATAATGTAGGGAAAGTGTAGGAGCCATTGATGGGAATATCAAACTCAGTTTGAGGATACTAGGGAAGTTTTCTTCTCAGAGGAAGTAAGGCTGAGCACTGATGGATGAAAATGAGATAAGGAGGTACAAATTTTTTTTCTAAAGTCCTGAAGGCAAGAAAAAGCAAAATCTGTTTCACATAGGTTGGAGCCATTGAAAAGAGCAATTCCTCCAGCAAACACTGTGAGAGAGAAAATGCTCAGAAATGAAACAAGACACACAAGATACCATGCAGTTTCGTTACAGAGCTATAATTTTGGAAATAAATGAATACTTTCTAAGGAGAAAACACATTGAGGCAAGTATTTGAGAAAATCTGTGCTTTGAGAATCAGTGGGGGGTGCTCAGCGGTTACGGTGCTTGCCCGGCATGCACGAGTACACAGGTTCAAACCCGAGCACACACATACACAACTAAGTGTCAGAGCAACGAAAGACATGTGAAAAACTCAATAAAAATTGATTCTGTCTGTCTGTCTCTCTCTCTCTCTCACACACACACACATACACACACATTCTCACACTGTCCTTCTCTCTTTAAAAAAGAAAAGAAAGAATTGATAGGGAGGGGCTCTTGCCTGGCATATTCGAGTACACAAGTTCAAACCCCAGCACCATGTACACAACAAAGTCTCAGAGCAAAAAAGCCATGTGAAAAACTAAATAAAAATTGATTCTCTCTCTCTCTCTCTTTCTCACTCTCTCACCATCCCTCTCTCTTTATTTTAAAAAAAAAGATAGATGGGGAAAACAAGGCTAGAAAAAGGGAGACCAGTTAAAAGACCTGAGTACTTACCCAGCGAAAACAGATAGAAGCCTACAATAGGTTTTGGTGTAGTCCATGTTAGAAGTGAAAAGATTTGAAAATCAGTAGATATGTTGATTAGTTCAATCTCAGAAGAAGGCTAGCAGTTAGCTGGATGATTTTTTAAATTATAGGAGTTTTGTTAGATAAATGTTTCTATTTAGTTGCTACTGACTGATTTTTTTAAAAATTTATTATTAGTTAAGCATGTTTTTATATATTGAAGGGATTCTTTGCTACACATTCATATATGCATACGTAATGATAATGTAACTTGAGCCTGATCCATATCCCATATCCTTTGCCCACTCCCTGCTCTTTTCTCCAATGTAATTCTCTCTTGTTAAATATATAAATGTCCATTTACATGTTTATTAATTTTTGAATTATCAAGATTTAAATGCCTGCTTGATTATTATTTGGCTTCTGAGAGGAGTCAAGTGTACCATACATAATTAATACCCCATTTTTCCCTCCATCACGACTCTCTCTGTCTCCTTTCTCTGCCTTTTTACCCCAGTGTAGCTATAGTTCCCCCAGATTATGTGTTACTTCAAATTTGGTATGTATAGTAAATAAATTTGTCCAAGTTGCACCCTGTCCTTGGTTTTACTCTAGCTTATGCAAGAGAGGAAAACATTCCACCTTTAAGTCTTTGGGTTTGGCCTATTTTGCTCAGTGTGACTTTTTCCATTTCCATCCATTTACCTGCACAAGTCATGATATCGTACTAATAGTTGAGTAGAACTCCGTTGTATGTATTTGTGTATGTATATACATATCACAGTTTTTGGATCTATTCATCCAGTGAGGGGCATCTGGGTTGATTCCATAATTTAGCTATTGAAATTGAGCTGCTATAAACATTGATGTAGCTAGGTCTTTTACAAAGATATATCATATGCTGATTCTAGCTCTTGTGGGAACATAGCCAGGAGTGGGATAGCTGTGTGGAATGGTAGTTCCATGCATAATTTTTTGAGAGTTTCCACACTGCTTTCCAGAGTGACTATACTAGTCTGTAGTCCCACCAACAGTGTGTTAGTGTTCCTTTCTCACCACAACCCCTCCAGCATCTTTGCTATTCTGAATGGAATGAGGTGAAATCTTAATGTTGTTTTGATTTGCATTTTTCTGATTGCTAGTGATGAAGAACACTTTCTCATGACTGATTTTTTTATTGCAATAAAATACTCATTACATATAATTTCCTGTTCATGATGTTTAGCATATTCACAATGTTGTATTTAGTTCAGAACTTTTTCATCACCTCAAAAGAAAGCCTAGTATCCATGAAATAGTCTCTTCATTAAGTAGGGGCTTCCTCTAGCCCCTGTCAGCCACGAATCTGCTATCTCAATAAACATGCCTATTCTAGATATTTTCTGTAAGTGGAATCATGTCACTTGTGGCCATTTGTGTTTGGTTTTGTTTGTTTGGAATACTTTCAAGGTTCTAGCATGTATTTGTATGTTTTAGTCAGTTTCTTTTGTTGCTGTGACCCAAGGAACTGATAAGAACAACTTTAGGAGGAAAAGTTTATTTGAGGGCTCACGGTTTTAGAGGTCTTAGTCCACAGAAGGTCACTCCATTCCTCGGGGCTCCAGATGAGGCCAAACGTCATGGCAGAAGAGTGTGGCTGAGAAAGGCAACTCACATGATGTTCAGGGAGCAGAGAGTATCTCTGTACCAGATACGAAATGTGTAACCCAAAGGCACACCCCCAGTGACCCATCTCCTCCGGCCACACCCTCTCTGACTATGGTTACCAGTTAATCCTGATCAGGAGATTAACTCACTAATTGAGTTAAAGCTGTCATAACCCAATCGTACTGTGGCCTTCCTAGATTGTCTCACTTGAGCTTTTGGGGGTTACTTTTCATCCAAACCATGGCACCATAGTTTTCATTTTTATTTCTAAGTAATATTCCATTGTTTGAATATACCACATTTTATTTATCTTCTGTTGCTTGGTGGACATTTGAGTTATTTCCACCTGATGGCTACTGTAAATAATGCTTGCTTTGGAGATAATTGCAAACGGGTATTTTGAACACATTTTTAAATTTTTTGGATGTGTACACATGGTCCCTGGCTTCCAGTGGTTCAAATTAGGGTTTGTTGACTTTAGGATGACACATAAGTGATATACATTCAGTGAAAACTGTACTTCAGATTTTGAATTTTGATCTCTTCCTAGGGTAGAGATATGATGTGGTCCTCTCTTGTGATACTGGGAAGCAGCAGCAAGCTGTAGCTCCCAGTCAACCATAAAATAAGGGCAAACAGTGGATACTCTGTACTCTGTTGCTAAGTTAGAATATTCAGTAGATTAGGAATATTAAATGCAGTTTTAAAATTTTTTCTTTTTAAGAGAGAAAGAGAGAGAGAATCAAGTTTTATTGAGATTTTCACATGGCTTTTGATGCTCTGACACTTAGTTGTGTATGTGGGTGCTGGTGTTTGAACCTGTGTACTCATGCATGCTGGGCAAGCACTGTAACCACTGAGCCACTGCTCTAGCCCTATTAAATGTATTTTTGACAGAAGAAAATATGGTTTATTGGAGCATAACCCCAGTTAAGTTGAGGAATATCTGTATCCAGAAATGGAATTGCTGGACCATATGGTAATTCTATGTTTAACTTCCTGTGGAACTCTGAAAGTGTTTTCTACAACAGCTGTGTCATTTTGCATTCCTACCAGCAATGCAGGAGGATTTTTATTTCTTTACATCTCGGTTAGCCTTTTTTATTGTACGTGCTTTATTTTATACACACACACACACACACACACATACATACATACATATATATATTAATACATTATAGTTTTACATAATGATGGTATTAGTTGTCACATATTCCTAGATGCACACAAATCGACAATACAATTTGTTCAGAATCACCCCCCCCACCCCTCTACCTTCCTCCTCCCATCCCGTGATCCTTGACTTACTTCTGGGTCCTATATTGTTCCTAAAAAACCCACATACAGGGGCATAAGTCCTTATACCTATGAAGAAAATTTGTATATATATAACTATAGTATATACAGTGACATTTGTAACTGCTTGGAATGTACCTTGCTTTATCTCAGTTTCAACATTTCCCCTTCTTCTTCCTATCATCCCTTGTTATTCTTCAAAATATTTGACAGTGGGACTAAACATTTACATTTTTGTACAGTTATGCAGCATAGCTTGTTCAAATACCAAGTATCTTGCAACTGTATCTCATAAATATTAATATTTTGCATTTTTGTTCTATGGATCTAAAACATGAGTTTGCTACTTTCTCCCAAGCCTGGGTTTAGGTCCAGCCTCCACAAATGAGGGATACCATTTGGCCCTTCACTCTCTGTATTGGCTAACTTCACTCAGCATGATTTCTTCCAATGCCATCCATTTACCTTCAATAGATGCAATATCATTGTTTCTAATAGCTAAGTAAAACTCCATTGTATGTATGTGTGTGTGTGTGTGTGTGTGTATGTATATACATACACACACATACCAGAGCTTTTGGATCCATTCATCCAGTGAGGGGCATCTGGGTTGGTTCCATAGTTTAGCTTCTATAAATTGAGCTGCTGTGAACATGGATTTTGTTGTGTCACTGTAATGTGCTGATTCTAACTCCTCTGGGAAAATACCCAGCAGAGGAATAGCTAGGTCAATATTGTGGATCCAACCCTAATTTTTGAGGAGTATCCACACTGCTTTCCAGAGTGGCCGGAGCAGACTGCAGTTCCACCAACAGTGTGCTAGTGTTCCTATCTCCCACAACGCCTCCAGCATTTGTTATTGTTTGTATACTTCATCTTTGCCATTCTGACTGGAGTGAGGTGAAATCTTATTGTAGATTTGACTTGCGTTTCTCTGATTGCCAGTGATTTAGAACACTTTCTCATGTATTAATTGGCTTGTTCAATGTTCTCCATTGAGAAGTTTCTGTTTAGCTCTCTGTCCCATTTATTGATTGGATTGTTTATGTTTTTGTTATTGAGTTTTTTGAGTTCTTTGTACATTTTGAATATTAGTCCCCTGTCAGGGATCACAGGCCATGATTCTCTCCCATTCTGTAGGTTGTCTCTTGACTGATTTGACTGTTTCCTTGGCTGTATAGAAACTTTTTAGTTTAATGGCATCCCACTCATTGATTTTAGACTGTAATTCTTTCACTTTAGGAGCCTTGTTGAGGAAGTCATTGCCAACTCCAATATACTGAAGTGTTGATCCTAATTTTTCTTGTACCAGTTGTATGGTAGGTAGCTGGTTTAATTCCTAATTCCTTGATCCATTTAGATTTGATTTTTGTGCATAGTGAGAGGTAAGGATCTAATTTCAATTTCTACAAATGGCCGTCCAGTTTGTCCAGCACCATTTGTTGAATAGGCTCTCTCCTCCGTGTTATATTTTGACCCCCTTTGTCAAAGATCAGATGTTCAAAGATGAGTTTGTCTCAGAGTCTTGTATTCTATTCCATTGGTCTTCATTCCTATTTTGATACCAAGACCATGCTGTTTTTCATACTACAGCTCTATAGTATAATTTTAGATGTGGTATTGCAAAATCACCTGTTTCATCTTTCTTGCTTAGTATGTTTTGGCTATTATGGGTTTCTTGTTGTTCCATATGAATTTGAGAATTGCTTTTTCTATATCTACAAAGAATGAACTTGGAATCTTGGTGGGGATTGCGTTGAATCTGTACAGTGCTTTTGTCAGAATGACCATTTTAATTATGTTAATTCTGCTTAACGAAGAGCACGGAACATCTTTCAATCTTCTCAGGTTTTCTGAAATTTCTTTTTCAGTGTTTGATAATTTTGTTGTAGTGGTCTTTTTTTTCTCTTGTTAGATTAATTCCCAAGTATTTTATTCTTTTAGAGGATATTGAGAATGGGACTGATTTCCTAATTTCTTCTGCCCTAATATTGTTGGCATATAGGAAAGCTATTGATTTATGGTTGCTGATCTTCTGGCCTGCTACTTTTGCCAGATCTGTTTATTAGCTCTAGCAGTTTTCAGGTAGAGTTTTTTGGATCTTCCAGATGTAGGATCATCAGCAAAAAGAGATAGTTTGACTTCCTCCCTTCCATTCTTATCCCTTTGATTTCTTCCTCTTGCCTTATTGCTCCAGCCAGGGTCTCGAGAACTACATTGTACAAAATGGTGAAAGCAGGCAGCCTTGTCTTGTTCCCAAGTTCAGTGGAAATGCTTTCATCCTTTCTCCATTTTGTATTATACTAGCTTTTACAAGGTATGTGTATGCGGCTTTTACAAGGGTAAGGTAAGTTCCTTTGATTCCTATTTTCTCTAGAGTTTTGAGCTTAAATGGGTGCTGAATTTTATCAAAGGTCTTTTCTGCATCTATTCAGATGATTATGTGGTTTTTGTCCTTAACTCTGTTTAAGTGATGAATTACATGTATTGATTTGCTTATGTTGAACCAGCCTTGCATACCTGCAATGAAGTCCACTTGATCATGATATATTATTTTCTTGATGTGTTTTTGAATGCAGGTTGCAAGAACCTTATTAAGGATTTTTGCATCGATATTCATGAGGGATATCGGTCTATAGTTTTCTGTTTTTGATGTGTCTTTGCTGAATTTTGGTATCAGATTGATGATGATTGCTTCATAAAAAGTGTTTGGTAGAATTCCCTCTTTTTCAGTTTCTTGGAATAGCTTGAATAAGAGAGGTATTAGCTCTTTTTCAAAGGTGTGGTAAAACTCAGCAGGGAATCCATCAGGTCCTGGGCTTTTCTTCTTTGGAAAACTTAATTGCTGTATGGATTTCAGTGCCTGTTATTGTGCTATTTAGGATTTCAGTTTCATCCTGTCTCAGTTTGGGCATGTTATATGTGTCTAGAAATTTGTCCATGTCATCCAGATAACTGATTTAGAGAAATAAAGTTTTTCAAAATATGTTCTGATAATCTGATTTCAGGGGGGTCAGTGGTGATCACCCTCTTTTCATTGGTGATTTTTGTTGATTTACTTTGATTCTCTCCATCTTTTAGTTAGATTAGCTAGGGTCTGTCAATTTTATTTTTTGGAAGAACCACTCTTTGTTTCATCAGTTCTTTTTACTGTTTTTTTTGCTCTCAATTTCATTGATTTCAGCGTTGATCTTGGTTATTTCCTGTCTTCTCCTGGCTTTGGGATTAGAATGTTCTTCCTTTCGAAGAGATTTGAATTGGAGCAAAGCTTATTTGTTAGGGATTTCTCCTGATTCTTCTTCTTCTTTTTTTTATTTTAAAGAAACAACTTTATTTAGTTTTTTACATGGCCTTAGTTGCTCCAACACTTAGTTGTGTATGTAGTGCTGGGGTTTGAACCCGGGTCCTCTTGCTTGCCAGGGAAGCCCCAAAACCACTGAGCCACTGCATCAGCCCCCTCTCCTGATTCCTTTCTTTCTTTCTTTTTTTTTAAATTCTTTTTTTTTTTTTAAAGAGAGGGACAGTGAGAGAGAAAGAGAGAGAGAAATAACTTTATTTAGTTTTTCACATGGCCTTAGTTGCTCTAACAGTTGTATACGTGGTGCTGGGGTTTGAACCCGGGTCCTCATGCTTGCCAGGCAAGCACCGAAACCGCTGAGCCACTGCTCCAGCCCCCTCTTCTGATTCTTAATGTGGACACTCAGTGCAATAAATTTTTCCCCTTCAGAATGCTTTCATGCTGTCTCAGAGGTTTCGATATGTTGTGTCTTCATTCTCATTTTCTTCCAAAAATTCCTTAATTACTGTTCTCATGTCTTCTTGGATCCATTCTTCATTTAATAGAGTGTTCTTCAATCTGCACATATGTGTGTTTTGTGCCGTAGTTTTTACTGTTAATTATTAGGGTCATGGTATCATGGTCTGATAGGATACATGGAATAATATCTACTTTTTTTTAATATTTGCTGAAATTTCCTTTGTGAACTAGAATATGATCTGTTTTGGAGAAGATTCCATGTGCTGCTGAAAAGAAGGTATACTCTGCCAATCTGGGGTGTATTATTGTGCTGAGGTCCACAATTGGTTTCATATCTTGGAGTAATTTTTTCCACATAACTGGCGGCATTGGTGTTTGGAGAGTATATATTTACTATGGTTATTTCTTCCTGTTGTATTGTTCCCTTTACTAGGATGTAGTTGCCTTTTTAATCTCTTTTGATGAATTTATGTTTGAAATCCACTTTGTTGGATATAAGAATTGCAACTCCAGCTTGTGTTCTTGGGTCATATGCCTGGTAGATTTTTTTCCATCCTTTCACCCTTAATCTGTGGGTGTCACTGGCTCTAAGGTGGGTTTCCTGTAATGAGCATATTGTTGGATTTTGTTTTTTGATCCAATCTGCTAGTCTGTGTCTTTTGATTGCTGCATTGAGACTATTCACATTCAGTGTTAGAATTATTATGTGGCGTGGTTCATATTCAGTGTGTTTTACTTGTAAGTTCTGTGCTGTCTTAGTTTTCTACTGATAGCATGTACCTCTATTGAATTT
This sequence comes from Aplodontia rufa, assembly GCA_004027875.1. Classification (NCBI taxonomy): domain Eukaryota; kingdom Metazoa; phylum Chordata; class Mammalia; order Rodentia; family Aplodontiidae; genus Aplodontia; species Aplodontia rufa. Next base: position 112,861 of record PVKS010000990.1, read on the forward strand.
CCTCTGTGGCTTTTGAGGAATATTAGCTTGTTCTTCTATTTGGAATTTATCTTTGAAAATTGTTTGTAATACTGGCTTTTTGTTCACAAATGCTACAAGTCTGTTGTTGTCATGAAATTTCTTATTTCCCCCTCAAATGTGAAGCTGAGTTTTGCTGGATATAATATTCTTGGCTGCATATTATGTTCATTCAGGCATCGAAAGATCTCCTTCCATGATCTTCTCGCTTCCAGAGTCTGCTGAAAAGTTAGATGTGATTCTGATTGGTTTGCCTCTGAATGTGATTTGGCGTTTCTCCATTGCTGCTTTCAATATTCTTTCCTTGATTTCCCTGTTGTACATTTTTTTTAAATTAGAGGTATATAGAGATACGATTGAGGGGGAAACATTATCAAACCAACAGTAATCAATGTATATATACTTTGTTATTCAGGGGTAATGCCAAAACATGGATGACCACCTTGGGTTTCACATATTGCAGTTTCCCCCAGAAGAACTCATGCGTTAAATGGGTATCTCGTAGAGGAATGACATCGGCTTCTGGGATGGTTCCCCATATTCCCACTCTCCAGTCTCCTATGAGTTCTTTATACACCTTCCCCCCCTCCCCCTCCCTACGCTTCCAAGTATCCTAGGGAGCCATCCCCCTATTACTCTGAGAGTCATACAATTTGAAGTATTGTTAGGTTAGCCATCTGCCCTACTGCTTCCCCATATATTCTAGCATCCACAGATGAGAGAAACCATTCGGCCCTTGAGTCTCTGAGATTGGGATACTTCACTAAGCGTAATTCTTTCCATCTCCATCCATTTGATATCAAAAGCCATAATATCGTCTTCTCTAATGGCCGAGTAGTATTCCATTGTATATATGTACCAACGTTTTTGTATCCACTTGTCGAGTGAGGGGCATCTGGGTTGGTTCCATAGTCTAGCTATAGTAAATTGAGCTGCTATAAGCATTGATGAAGCCACATCACTATAATATGCTGATTCTAACTCTTTTGGGAAAATCCCCAGGAGTGGGATAGCTGGGTCATAAGGTGGTTCCATCCTTAATTTTTGGAGGATTCTCCACAATGCTTTCCATAGTGGCTGAACCAGTTTGCAGTCCCACCAGCAGTGTAACAGTGTTCCTCTTTTCCCACAGCCCCTCCAGCATCTGTCATTGTTTGTATTCTTCATTTTTGCCACTCTAACAGGAGTGAGGTGGTATCTCATTGAAGTTTTAATTTGCATTTCCCTTATAGCTAATGATGTAGAGCATTTTCTCATATATTTATAGGCTTTCTGGACTTCCACTGGAGAGAAGCTCCTTTTGAGATCTTTAGCCCATTTGTTGATTGGATTATTTGTGGGTTTGGAGTTTCGTTTCTTTAGTTCCCTGTATATTCTGAATATTAGCCCTCTGTCTGAGGTGTAGCAGGCAAAAGTTTTCTCCCATTCTGTAGGTTCTCTCTTGATGCTCTTGTCTAGGTCTTTAGCTGTGCAGAAACTTTTTAGTTTAATTGCATCCCATTCATTTATTCTTGATTTTACAGCATGAACCATAGGAGTTTTGTTAAGGAAGTAGCTGCCGACTCCTATGTCCTGTAGTGTTGACCCTACTTCTTTTTCTAGTAAGTTTAACGTTGCTGGTTTAACATCCAGGTCTTTGATCCATTTTGATGTAATTTTTGTGCAGGGTGAAAGATAAGGATCCAGCTTCAGTTGTCTACATGTGGCTGTCTAGTTTGTCCAACACCATTTGTTGAACAGGCTTATCTTTCTTCCTCACTATACTTTTGCCCCCTTTATCAAATATCAAATAGTTAAGGATATGGGGGTTTGTCTCAGGATCTTCTATTCGGTTCCACAGGTCTTCAGTTGTTTTGATACCAATACCATGCTGTTTTTGCTATTACAGCTCTGTAATATAATTTCAGGTCAGGGATTGAGATACCCTCTACTTCTTCCTTCCTGTAGTGTAATGTTTTAGCTAGTCTGGGTCTCCTGTTATTCCATATGAACTTGAGAATTGCTTTTTCTATATCTCTGAAGAATGTCGTAGGTATCTTGAATGGGGATTGAATTGAATCTATATAGGGCTTTGGGTAGAATGGCCATCTTTATTATATTGATTCTGCCTAACCATGAGCATGGAATTTTTTTTTCATCTACTCAGGTCTTCTGTAATTTCTTTTCTTAGTGTTTGATAGTTTTCTTTATGGAGGTCCTTAACATCCTTTGTAAGGTTAATGCCCAAGTATTTCTTTTTTTGGAAGTGATGGTGAATTGGAGAGATTTCCTGATTTCTTCTTCTGCGGATTTTTTACTGGAGTAAAGAAATGCTAGTGATTTGCTGGAGTTGATCTTGTAGCCAGCTACTTTGCTAAAATCACCTATAAGCTCTAGGAGTTTTCTGGCCGATGTTAATGGGTCTTCTAGGTATAAAATCATGTTGTCTGCAAATACAGATAACTTACTTCCTCTTTTGCTATACGAATACCTATGATTTCCTTGTCTTGCCTGATAGCTCTGGCAAGGGTTTCAAGGACTATATTGAACAAGAGTGGGGATAGCAGACAGCCTTGTCTCGTACCTGAATTCAGTGGAAATGCTTTCAGGTTTTCTCCATTGAGGATAATGTTGGCTATGGGTCTGTCGTAAATGGATCTGCCATAGTTAAAGTATCTTCCCTTGCTCCTTATCTTTTCCAAAGTTTTGAACATAAAGTGGTGTTGAATTTTATCAAATGCCTTCTCTGCATCAATTGAGATGATTATATGGTTTTTGTTTTTAATTCTATTTATGTGGTGAATTACATTTATTGATTTGTGTTTATTGAACCAGCCTTGTTTTCCTGGAATGAAGCCCACTTGATCATAATGAATTATCTTTTTAATGTGCTTTTGTATCCGATTAGCTAAAATTTTATTTAGGATTTTTGCATCAATGTTCATCAGGGAAATTGGTCTGTAGTTTTCTTTTCTTGATGTGTCTTTGTTGGGCTTTGGAATCAGTGTAATGTTTGCTTCATAAAAAGTGTTTGGGAGTGATCTCACTCTATCAATTTCCTGGAAGAGCTTGTAGAGGATCGGTGTTAGTTCTTCTGTGAAGGCTTGGTAGAATTCTGCTGTATATCCATCCGGACCGGGGCTTTTCTTTTTTGGGAGAGCTTTGATTGCTGCTTCAATTTCACTTTCTGTGATAGGTTGGTTGAGGTTTTCAGTGTCCTCCTGTGTTAAAGAGGGGATGTCGTGTGTGTCCAAAAACCTGTCCATGTCCTCCAGGTTATCAAATTTGGCAGAATGTAAGTTTTCAAAATAGGTTCTGATAATCTTCTGTATCTTAGATGAGTCTGTGGTGATATACCCATATTCATCTCTGACTTTGTTGATTTGCTTCATTTCGATCTTCCTTTTGGTGAGGTTGGCAAGGGGTCTGTCGATTTTGTTAACTCTTTCAAAGAAACAACTCAGATTTGTTAATAGATTGAATAGCTTTTTTGTTCTCAATTTCGTTGATTTCAGCTCTGATTTTGGTGATTTCCTGTCTTCTGTTAGATTTAGGGTTGGACTGTTCCTCCTTTTGTAGTCGTTTGAGTTGAAGCATAAGGCTATTAATCTGATTTCTTTCTAGATTTTTGATGTATGCATACAGTGCTATAAATTTACCTCTTCAGAAAGCCTTCATACTGTCCCAGAGGTTTCGGTATGTTGTTTCCTCGTTCTTGTTCAATTCCAAAAACTTCATAATCTCTGTTCTCATTTCCTCTTTTACCCATCCTTTGTTTAAAAGGTAATTATTCAATTTCCAAGTATTTGAATAGTTTCTGTTGTTTCTCTTGTTGTTGATTGCTATGATAATAGCATTATGATCTGACAGAATAAATGGGATTATATCCACTTTTTTATATTTGCTAAGATTATCCCTGTGAACTAGGATGTGGTCTATTTTAGAGAATGATCCATGGGCTGAGGAGAAGAAGGTCAATTCAGCTGTCTTAGGATGGAATATTCTGTAAATGTCTGTTAAGCCCAATTGATTAATAGATCAGATTGGAGACATATTTATTGATTTTTTTGTTTTGATGATCTGTCTAGAATTGATAGTGGTGTGTTGAAGTCCCTCAGGATTATTGTGTTGAGATCAATGAGGGGATTAATGTCCTCATGTATTTTTTCCATATATTTGGGGGGTTGTAATTGGGGGCATAAATGTTGATTATCGTTATATCTTCTTGGTGAACTGTCCCTTTTAGTATGATAAAGTGTCCCTCTTTGTCCTTTCTGACTAGTTTTAGTTGGAAATTAATTTTGTCTGAAATTAGAATTGCTACACCAGCTTGCTCTTTTGGGCCACAGGCCTGGTAGACGTTTTGCCATCCTTTCACTTTCAGCCTGTGTCTATTTTTGAGTGTCAAATGTGTCTCTTGCAGGCAACATATTGTTGGATTTTGTTTTTTGATCCAGTGGGTCAGTCTGTGTCTTTTCATTGGGGCATTGAGACCATTCACATTCAAGGATAGAATAGGTATGGGAGGCTGATTCACAGACTTTGTATCTATTACAGAGTTTTGAGTCATCTTGAAAGTTAGTGTTTGTATAGTATGATTATTGACTCGCCCTTGTTTAAGGATTTGTCATATCGTTGGCATTGTCTTCTAAATGGAGAACATCTTTGAGAATGCTCTGTAGAGCGGGATTTGCATTCACTTATCTTGGAAGCATGAGTTTATCGTTGAAGTATTTAATTTCCCCTTCACATTTGAAGCTGAGTTTTGCCGGATATATTATCTTTGGTTGAAAGTTGTTATTTTGTAACACTTGAAAGATACTGTTCCAGGCTCTTCTAGCCTTCATTGTTTGTTCTGAAAAATCCATAGTGATCCGAATTGGTTTGCCTCTGAATGTGATTTGGGGCTTTCCTCTAGCAGCTTTTAGAATACTCTCTTTAATTTCTCTGTTATTCAATGTGTAAATGATATGTCTTGGTGAGTTTCTCCACTGATTAGGTCTATTTGGTGTTCTATAAGCATCTTGGATGTGGTAACGCTGCATCTTGATCCACCCCGTTCTCAGGGACGTGTCACGCTGCAGAAACAGCTGCAAGTTCGCTAATGTGAGCAATTAATTCCCAGTGCTTTATGCAAGATTAGGTAAATTGCGAGCAGTCAGATCAGGGAGTTTGCAGGCCGGGTTAGGGTACGTGGTTAGGAAACTCGCTCCCTTGCTCTGTTTCCACCCTCCAGAGTAGCTCCCCTCCCCCCAGGTGTGGGGCAGAGTGCCATAGACTCCACTAAGATCTCCTTTATATTCGTTAATGGACCGCGTTATTCCTTTGGAGTTAAAGAGTTAGCGGGGGATAATATTCTCCCACACTGGGTTCTATGTCCTACCATGGGACTCTGGTTGCAATCCTGTAGGGTGACGTGAAAATCAGGAGCTTCTGGGAGTCAGTGATGATGGGATGAATGCCATTTGGAGACACCCCTCCCCCAACCCGGTTGTACATTTTGAATATGATGTGTCTTGGTGAGCTTTTCATTTAATTAGGCCTATTGAGTGTCCTATAACCTTCCTGGATGAGCATAACTGATTCTAGTTTTTATATAGGCAAAATTTTCTTTAGCAATTTCCTTGAGAATGTTTCGTATCCCATTCATGTGTGTTTCAATTTCTTCCTGTATTCCATTTACTCTTAAATGGTTTCTTCTCATTTCCTGCCAGATATTTTTAAAATTCTGTTTGTGTTCTGTAAGGTTTTTTTCTTTTTTTTTCATCCGTGTGCTCTAGCTTGCTCAGCCTGTCCTCATTGTCAGAAGTTCTTTCTTCAATAGCTGAGGTTCTGTTTTCTATAGAAGTTAGTCTGTTATTACATCCTTCCATGGTTCCTCTCATATCATTGATAGCAGATTTTAGCTCTGTTACTTCCTTTTTGTGTAAGTCTATTTCTTTGATAATAGAGTTTTTCATCTCTTGAGTTTTCCCAGTTAGTCCCTTCATTATATCTTCTTTTAGCTCTTTGTTCCTTTTAATAATCAGATCATTGATAATATTTTCAAGGTTTTCATCTCTACCCCTATCCATGTCATCATTTTTGGGGGAGTTTTGGGTTTGAGGTGAACCTCTCCTTGTTTGATTCTTCATTTTGAGGAGCTTCTTGTGGATCTCTGAATTGAGATTTCCTGAAGGGAAAGTAGGCTGTTCTTCAGGTGGTTTTTTCCTTGCAAGTCAAAGGGTCAGATCAGCCACAAAGTCTTTGATGATCACCTTGTTCCAGATGCTGTTTGTGCCTGGGTCCTCATGTTGCTCTACCTTTTGGTTCCAGGCTCAAGGTTGTAAATCTGAACCTTCCAAAATGTAGTCCTACCTTTTCAGGAGACTCAAACAGGTCCCAGTAGATATGCTGGGCATAGGTAGATGGGGCAGCTCTAGGCGGGGAATCTCCCCTGGTTGGTCTTGAGCAGGGCTGCTCTGGAAGGGGGTCTTACTGGCTGTTGTCCTGAGCACCTTTGGGCGGGACTCAACAGGCCCCAAGTGGAATGCGCCTGTCCATCTTTTTAACAATAGCCATCATAATTAGCATGAAGTAGTATCTTTTTGTTTTCCTTTTTATATCCATAATGATTAAGTGTATTTGTTTTTTCTTTCCTTGGTTGTTTCTGTAGTGTCCTTTTGGAGAAAGGTGTATTCAAGTAAATGATAGTCTTTTATCTATTTAAATGCTAGTAAGTCACTAAAAAGAGAAAGAAGTTGAGATATAAGGAAGAGGATTGATAAATTGAACAGGATCTCTAAGAAGCTGAAAGGAATTAAATTGAGAGAACAAGTGGCAGGATTAGACTTGCAAGGGACGAATGGCCCATGTCTTGTAACAGGAATGAAGGAAGGGCATGAATAGTGCTATTTTGTAGGTTAAGGTATAGGAAGTTGGAAAAATTCTTATCTGGAAGCAGAATTTTCTAATGAAAAGTTTGGTGGATTTGATGAGTTTTTGAAGTAGGACAAGATTGGAATAATGGAGGGAGAATGAATAAACTGCTTAGTGGGGAAACATGTGTTTTCTTTTCTGGTGGATTTAAACCCCAGTGGAGATTGGAAACTATTCATAGTAACACCAGTTTTGGGATTTTTTTCAGATTTCTTTTTTTACTCTCAGTACTTACTTATCAGAGTATATGATCAGAAGAGATAGGTGATTGGATTGATCTTTAGTTGGATTGAGATTGTCCTTGTAAGAAGTAATGAGGTAAGAAGAGTGTTAAGAATATTAATAAAAGTCATTCAAGCAGTAAGCCATAAATCTAGGTAAACTAGAAAAGATAATTGATGAAGCAAATGAGAAACCATGGATTCTAAACTGGGGAAGGGGAGAATCTCAAAAATAACATGAAAATGTTAACAGAAGAAAGAGAAGTAAACTTTAGGAAGACAAAACTAATAGTGTTCAATGTGGGGATTCTAAGCATAGTATAGAATAAAGTGAATACAAGAATGATGGGCTAAGACTAGAAACAGGGAGAAGAGTAGGGCCTAGGAGCTCAGTGAAGCTCAGGAACTGGTACACTAGAACAACTGAATGAAATACTGAAAGTGTTTGGATTGGGATATACCTAGCCTTTTATTGAGAAGTGTTAATGTTTACTACAAATAATAAGTGGGGAAAAATATTTCCTGCTCCCTTCTCCTGTCGACTTGAGTTAGATTATTTTCTCTGACTATACTGTCACATCTTTTATTACACCATACTGTATTTGATGATTTATATTGCTTACTTGAACTCTCCTAGACCAGTGGTTGTCACAGATAGCTAATTCATTTCTTTTTAATTTTTATTAAGGAATTGAGTTATTGTGCAACCAAAATACATATAATGTAACAGTATGATATGCATTTATTCTTAAACCAAAATTACCCCCACATCACCCACATCTCCTCTAGATTATTCTATATTTTGCCCCTACAAGTGATATAAATGCTTAGATTGTGAATTTTCCAGAATTAAATGATTGCATAAGTAGTATTTGGATTTGCAGTGGGTTAAGGAGCATGCTACGTTGTCTCCCTTCTCCCTCCCTCTCACCTCCTCCAACCCCTGCCCCCTGCATATATCTATTGTTGCCCTAGGTTATGTGTTGCTCCACTTTTGCTTTATCTAATGCATGAGTCTGACAACATTTCACCCTGCCTGGGCTTAGCTCCAGCCTCCACAAATGAGTGAAAACATTCGACCCTTAACTCTCTAGGTTTGGCTAACTTGGCTCAGCATGATTTCTTCCATTGGCATCCATTTACCTTCAAAGGCCACAATATCGTTTCTAATTGCTGAGTAGAATTACATGGCGCGCGCGTGTGTGTGTGTGTGTGTGTGTGTGTATGTATGTATGTGTATGTGTGTATATGTACACATACACATACCACAGTTTTTGGATCCATTCATCCAGTGACAGGCATCTGAGCTGGTTCCATAATTTAGCTATTGTAAATTGAGCTTGGATAGCTAATTCTTAAATATGTCGAAATTATAAAAGTGATTTTTCCTAAATGGTGGAATTTTTTCCTTATACTTTTTCTTCTTTGCAATGGGTACCATTTTTTTCAATTAGAAGAAAAGTCCTTTTGCAACTCTTAATAATCTCAATAAAAGCATTAAAATTGAATCTGATATTTTTCGTTTTTTCCTGAGATTTTTTCCTCCCTAATTGTGTTGAAGGACTTTACCTCTTTTCCCATTATAGTGAGTCAGAGCAGTGGTTCTCAAGCTCCAGTGTGTTTCACATCACCTGGGAGATTTACTGAAAGCTCCCCAGCGTAACCCCAGTAATTTCTGACTCATTGGACCTGGGGTGAGGTCCAGGAGTTCACATTTCTGCCACAAAACCAGGCAGTTGGTCTGGGGATCTCACATTGAGAACCACTGATGTAAAGGTACAGCAGAACATAACATTTCAGTTCTGTAGAGAGCAGAGTGAAGCATCAAATCACAAAATCTATTGATAAAAACAGTCCCACATTTCTAATTATCCCACTCCCTTTTGTCCTTCAGACAGAACTGGAGAAAGAAACCCTAGAAGATTGGGACCATTTGAATCTGCTCCTTAAGTTTGTCATTTTCAGAATATTATCCCTTTCTCTCCCAACCCTTCAGACACCCTTTGAGTGTTCTGTCTTTGCAATTCAAGGGCAAGAGAAGCAAAGATATAGTGGGATACGAGTGTGTGCATGTAAGTGCTATCATAGGTCATTAGCCAGTTTATTTATACTAATAGTAACATTGCCCACATTTATTCTTTAGAAGTAAATAGGTGCTTAATATCGGTATTTTTACTGAAAAGTCACCGTTTTTAAATATTTAGCCACATTTTAACTATTCATCTTTTCAGTGATATGAGTAAGTTATACTTGATTCTTATGATTGAGGCTTACAGTGAAAATCAGCACCAGAATTCAGACCTCTAATTTTAAATGAGGGCATTATCCTGGAGTAAAGTTCCAGACTCAGAAGTATTCATCACAGAATGTTCCTTTTGCTTTTGTTTTTACATTTTCATTTTTATATTTCAATAGTGGGTAGGCATTAGTTGTGTAAATACATTATTTATAATGTCTTTTTTGCCTCATACTTATAATAATTTAAATCTTAATTTCAGCTAATGAGTAAAGAGTCTCCAGTCTCTTCTGGGAATGATGCCTATGTTGACCTTGATCGCCAGGTTTGTAATTTCACATTGTTTATGTTCATGTGAAAATGAAAAAGAATTAGTTTTACTTCAGATATTAATGAGAAATATTGTTTTAGTTGAAATTCCTTATGGACTATATTGGTATAATTTTTTATATTTTATCTCAAATTTAAAAATTTAAACTTTTCAGAATTGACTTTAATTTTAATTAGTGTTTCATAACTCCCTTTTTTTTTAATTAATGAGTTGAGTTGTTGTACGATCATAAATGCATGTAAAGTAACAATATGATATGCATTTGCTCCTACACCATGGTTACCTCCACATCGACCATACCCCAGTCTCCATTCTTCTATATTTTCACAATCCATTTTAAATTCCTTTAATTTATTATAATTCCTGTTTTCTAGTCATGATTTTTCCTTCTCCCGTTAGTGATAGCTATGTGTCACATTTAACACAGTAGATGGAAAATGGCATGCATTTACTGATATGATTTGTGTTCAGGACTGTTCTGGAGAATTTCTTCCAATGCATAAACAGAAATCTTTATATTTTATCTTTTCTCATTTCTTCCACATGATTTCTAAATGTTTTACAGGAAAATCTTTGGATGTGGTATGATTTTCACCCAAGGTGTAATTTATCTTTTTCTGACCTTGTGGTGTTTGGTTTTTAAAGTTGTTACCTTGCATACTTTTTTTGTATCTTTACTACAAAAAGATTTTGTCGTATGAAATGAAGAGACAAAGATCTTACCTTAATCAAAAATTTCAGTATGTTGCTAAGATTTTATAATAATAATGGGACACAAGTTAAAAATGTGACTCAAAACAATGAAAACCTTTTCTTTTGCAGAAAGGTTTAATATGATTTTTAAAAGTGTTGAAATTTACTACTTATTTATTTTAATAATTGAAGCCCTCATTCCTCTATGAGATGTTTTACCAAGGTAAATCTTATCATTTCTTGAAAGAATCAGCATTACCAAGAGTCAAATAGTCCAGGTAGAGGAAGCTATGCAAGAAAATTTGATATGGCGAAAGAGCCAAATTTAGAGAATATAAAACATAAGACTTAGTAGTACTAAAAGAAATTCAAAGTTAGAAGTGCCTTCCTTTGAGTTTTATGGGACAGTTTTTTTATTTCCTGCTATAGTTACCCCCAAGAAATAAAAGAGGAGAAGTGTTCAATTCTGTGTTATACATTGTTGTCTCCATCTTATATTGAAATATTTATCATATGTTTGCTTCTAACCAGTTGAAGAAAACTACAGAAGAATTAAATGAAGCTTTGTCAGCAAAGGAAGAAATTGCTCAAAGATGCCATGAATTGGATATGCAGGTAAGCAATCTCTTCCCATGTACCACCATAAGTACCAACAAATGTTCTGTGTACTGCTATGTAGTATAGCTTGACTATAATGTAAGTGTAATTAAATGAAAAAAAAAATAGTGTTTCTAGTGAAGGATAATAGACTCCACAAAGATGTTTATTTTCTTTCCATTTTACAGCCCTGTTAAATTTATAATTAGTGAATTAAAATGGTACAGACCCACAGGAAGAAAGAGTAGGGATATCAGCACACACGAGTCTTCATGGTATGCTAATAAATTGACTTTCAGGAGGAAGGGTGGATTTTTAAAGCCCGATGTGTAATGTTTGCCAAATTTCATAGTGTAAACACTCACAATGGCTGATTTCAAGTTACCAATGGGTTTAACAGCCATCTTGCAAAATCTGAATATTTAAGTCACCTTATATATAGCCAATTGCTGCAGTCAGTCTTCATCAACATCTGAAAACCAAAAGGCAGTTGAAAAAGAGCACTAACTAGCTAAAAGGAACAAAGAATTCAGTGGCCAAGAATATCTTGTAAGGTCAGTTAGGGGAAGCTGTTATAGCAGAACCCCAGAAAGGCCAGATGTGGTGGAAGACTACAGTGAATCTGTAACTAGAGATATTGAAAGGATTAAAGTCCTTTAATATGTTACCAACTCCACAAGTTGCTGTAATCTAGCATGCCACTAAATGGTGACTTAGGTTGATAAATCGAGAAATAATGGTATATATCATATTATTTAGAGATACAAGTTAAATCATCCAGCCCCGTAGTTAATCTAATAATTCCAATATTAAAATTTTTTTATTGAATACTCAACCTTCATATAAACCACATACCGGGTTATATAACAGTTCTCAGGAAAATTCAAATAATTTTAACATGTAGTTAAAGTTGGAAAGCAGTAGCAAAAGGTAAGTTTTTAAAAATGTATAGTATTCAATATTTATTTTAAATAGGAGAATAGAAAAAGCAGAAATAAAGGAAATAGGTTAGACGTATAGCATAGAGCCCATGTGGTTTTGGAAATATGACAAATTATAAAGGTGACATTTCAGATTCTTTCATTTAGCCAGCAACATTTACCAAGCACTCACTGTCTTGTACTATTCTAGTTGCTACAGATAAAATAAAGATGGGGCTGAAGAATCAGATGAAGCATCCATCTATAAGGTGCTTCTATTCCAAGACACCTGATAAACAAGATAAAAATATACTATGTTATGTGGTGGTAATCCTTCAAGAGAACAAAGCCAGGCATGTAAAATATGTAATACGAAGTTGGAAGAATTTAATTACTAATTGGACCAATAGAAGCTCACTTTGAGGGTGATAAATTAGAAAAATCCCAAAGAGATTAGGGATTTTTAGAGCAAATGTGAAATTTGCTGACAGATTGGGTTTGAGTGTGAGAGAGATGTTAAAGACGATGGCTGAAGAATTAGAAGAGGGAGTTACCATTCAGTAAAATGGGAAAGACCTTGGTGGTGGTGGGTAAGTAGTAGGTGGTGGTGGGCATTAATCAAGACTTCCATTTAGGAGCCTAGTGTGGTGTCATATGCCAGTAATCTGAGCTACACAGGAGGCTGAAGCACGATTGCAAATTGAAGTTCAGCCTGGGGAACTTCTTACAAGACCCTGTCTTGAAATAAAATGTCTAAGAATTGCTGGGGATGTAACTCAGTGGTACAGTATTTGCCTGTCATGCATGAGGTGCTGGGTTCAATCTATTTGGTCAAAGGTTATTTTGAATAAAACCTTAAAAGCACAAGCAACAAAAGCAAAAATATACAAACAGTACTATGTCAAAGTGAAAAACTTCTGCACAGCAAAGAAAACAACCAGCAGAATAAAAAGATAATCTATCGACTGGGAGAAAATATTTGCAAACTGTTCATTCAAAAAGGCATTAATATCTAGGCTATATAGAAAGAAAACTCAACAACAAAATAGTAACAATAGATTACAAAGTGGGCAAATGATCCGAATAGACATTTCTCAAGAAAACACAAACAGCCAACAATTTTATGCAAAAATACTTAACATCACCGATTATCAGGGAAATGCAAATCCAAGATCACAGTGAAATATTACCTTGCGCATCCATGACATGGCATTAGCCCTGGATAACTAAGTCTATATACATTTGTTCTTGAATGTTTGGTAATGTTTCCCCCTCAATTGTAACTCCATATTCATCTAATTAAAAAAAAATTACCTTGCTCCAGTAAGAGTGACTTATCAAAGAGTAAAGATAACAAAGGAAATGAAATGAGCTGCATTAGCTGCAATAGCCTAGAAATGGAATCCTCCTAAGTGCTCATCAACTGAAGAATGGATAAAGAAAATGTACATATACACAATGGAATAGTTGTCAGCCATAAAAAGGATGAAATCCTAGCATTTATGACAGCATGGATGAAACTGAAAATCATTGTATTAAGCAAAATGAACCAAATACAGAAAGACAAGTACCATATGATCTCATGTGAAAACTAAAGTAGTCAATCCCACAGGTGGGAAGGGAAGAGAAGATAGAGAAAGGTTGGTTAATGATATTAAAAAAATATAGGTATATAGGAGGATTAAGTTGTAGTGTTCCATAGGGTGACTATATAACCATAATTTATTGTGTGTTTCAAAATAAGTAGAAGAAAGAATATTTAATGTTTCCAATAGGGAGATGTGTTTACAATTATACATATGCTAATTACACTAATTTATTCATTATGCATTCATGTATCAATATGTCATACTGCACCCCATGAACATATACAGTTATTATATGTTAATATAAAAATTTTTTTTAAAGTTACATTGGGAAAATCTTAATTTAGGATTCCTAGTAGACACATAGGTACAAAGATATCAGTTCAGGGTTCTAGACTACAAATAGACATATGAATTGTCAGTAAACAGATGGTGTTTGTACCCATGAAACTAGAAGCCAACACTGTATTTAGAAAAGCTCTAGGCACTCTGTTAGTCAGGGAAATGGAGAATCATCAGAGGAGAATGAGAATACTAAAGAGTGAAGCCAATTTGATGTAAATGCTTTAGGAAGGATAATCAGTTGTATCAAATGTCGACTTAGTGACTTGGAGATCATTAATGATCTTGATGACCAGTAGAGTGGTAGGGCCAGTAACCCAACTAGAACAAGTTAAAGAGAAAATAGGGGATTGCAACAGGGATAGGAGACATATATAGCTAAGTGGTAGAGTCCCTGTCTCTCATGTGCAGGACCCTAGGTTCAATCTCCAGCAAAACACACACACACAGAATAAAGAAAATGAAAGAAGGAAAAGATAAAGCAAAACCAGCATGCAGCTGAACCCACGGGCACAACTGAACCTGCTAAGCTATATCCCTAGCCCTTCTTAAAAATTTTTGAGACAGGTTCTGAGTTGCTTAGGGCCTCTTTAAGTTGCTGAGGCTGGCCTCAAACTTGTAATTTTTTTCTGCTTGAGAATTCCAAGTTGCTGGGATTATAGATGTATACCACTCTTCCCAGCTCCTTTTTTTTTTACTGTAAATGCCCTTCAGTTTCCAGGTCTGCATTCTGTCACTATAGGTTAGCTTGTATGTTCTAGAATTGTATTAAAAGGAATCACACAGTGTGTTCTCTTTTTTGGTCTGATTTTTTCCATGATTTCAGATTCATCTGTGTTGTCAGTATCCACAGTTAATTCGTTTTTATTGCAGTAGACACACTGCAATTTATGTATTGATTCACTTGTTGATAAATGTTTGATTTATGTCCAGTGTTTCTCTATTACAAGTGAAGCTGCCCAAAAACTTCTTTTTAGTTGTTGTGTGTGTATATGCTTTTACTTCTCTTGAGTAAGTACCTAGGAGTGGAATGGCTAGATAAGTCACAAGATAGTTGTCTAGTATTTTTTTGAGACTGCTGAACTGCTTTCCACAGTGTTTGAAATATTTTATGGTCTTATCAGTTATTCCATTTATTTTCACTTTCACTAACACTTGACACAGTCTTTTTAGGTTTAGACAGTTTAGTAATAACATTGTAAAGTGAATTTTCATTTCCTTGATGACTAATGATGGTTATCTTTCCGTGTACTTATTTGTCCTCTATCTTTTTTGGCAAAGTGTCAAATACAAAGCCAGATGTGGTGGTGCATGGCTATAGGTCAAGGTGCTTGGAAGGCTGAGGCAGGAGAATTTCTTGAGCCTGGCAGTTTGAGGTGCCTGGGTAGTGTAGTGAGACCCCTAACTCAAAATAAGTAAATAAATAAATAAAATGAAATAAGAATTCTTATCTGCTTGCACATGTTGTTTTACATGAATAATATTCCAAAATAATGCAAATGTTTTCAGTGGCGATTTAGGGTTTAATTCATAATAGTAATTCTCGAGAGTCTGAGCTGATGTAGTGTAATTATAGGAAATAATTACCGTCTTTCATATTTCAACAGGTTGCAGCATTACAAGAAGAGAAAAGTAGTTTGTTGGCAGAGAATCAGATATTAATGGAAAGACTGAATCAATCTGATTCTATAGAAGATCCTAACAGTCCAGCAGGAAGAAGGCATTTGCAGCTCCAAACTCAATTAGAACAGCTACAAGAAGAAACATTCAGGTAAAGGATCACTTATTAAAACCTAGCTTTAAAAAAATTTTGTAACTGTCATTTAAAGATTAGGAATATAGTATTAGTATTTTTGGGTAACTGAAGACCCAGATCAAGGTAGCTGTGTAATAAACAACTTCTCTAAATCTTCCCATACAACATGACAACATAACTTCACATCTAGGAAGAATTCTATCAAAGCTGTACCTTCAACATTTCTCCATGACAGAATGCTCCAAGTGCAAAAATAACAGTGAGTGAACAGAACCAAACACTAGTCCTGCAACCTATGTATCTGTCCCCGTTTCCATTGCTCCCTAGGACATTGTAATAAGCAAAGACAGACCAAGAACACATTAGAGGAAGACAGGAAGAATGCTAGTACTAATGGGGCAAAGGTGAGATGGAAGCCAGGTAAGATGGCATGCACCTGTAGTCCAGCTACCGAGAGGCTGATCACTTGAGCCCAGTAGTTTAAGAGGAAAATGGGCAAATAGTGAGACCTCGTCTCAAGAAAAGAAAAATGTAGGCAAGGTGAGGTAGAGTAATCACCAAAAAGATAAAATTCCCCCAGCTCTAAAATTACTTAAAAAAAAAAGGAAAAGATAATTGGGCAGAATAAACCACTAACTGCACAATAGGGATTTTAAAGAAAGCAAATCACCTTAAACAGATACAGAAGGGAATTTTAAAGAGACAGAATACACATAGGCACAGAGTTTAAAGAGACAATGCAAAGGCCTAGTGTGTGATTTAAAATATAGACTTATTTTAAAAGGCAGGCCAGTTTAAAAGGATAAAGGAATAATCTTTCAAACACATTTTTTTTTTTTTAAAGGAAAGAGGGAATCAGTTTTATTTAGTTTTTTTTGTGGCTTTTGTTGCTTCAACACTTTGTTGTGTATGTAGTGCTGGAGTTCGAACCCTCATCCTCGTGCATGCCAGGCAAGCTCCATAAATAACTGCTAAGCCACTTCTCCAGCCCCTCATACACATCTTCTTAAGGAGTCAGATACCAAAAGGGAAGAGGGGTCCTTTGGCACTTGAGTGGTGAAAAGGAAAAGAGAAAAAGGGAAAATTTGGTGTCCTTTAAGACAAAACAGAATCACAAAATTGAAGAACTTAGCAGCATGATGAAAATGGTTTGTTATGGCTTACTAAAAAATATGTTATGACCTATTTTTTACCTGGCTATGGATTTCCATTGCTAAAACAGAAAACTTAAGTATCAATTCAATTTTTACTTTCCAATTAGCTTAAGTTGGTAACATATATATCTGTTATCCTTTATTATTCCTAAATGAGAAGTTTCTGGAGTTTTTTTCCCCTTTTTTTTTCCCCTAACAAAACAAAATAAAAAGCTTTCCTTAGTCTTCTTGGAAACCTTGGAAACAATCTATTCCTTGTGTTCTTTATCAACAATTCACCTTGTGGTCAAGGACGCTGAATGTTCTCTGAGACCATTTTACAGTGCACAGTGCCCTTTCTTTTCTGACCACATATTTGTGCAAGACTAGATTTTCTTCATATACTTCAGTGAAAAATAACACAACAGGTGAATTTAGAAACACCTGTCTTCTGTTAAACCACACACTAGAATTTCAGTAATATAAATAGTGCCAGCCTTCTCATTTTGTGTGTGTGTCATAAAAATCATTTTTTCATAAACAGTATGCTGTTTATATTAATAATAATGGCCTTGTTACTATTATTTTCAATTGAGCAAAGTAAATTGACTTAAATATTTTAATTACTAATATTATAAATGGTAGATAAAATGTATATAATTAAAAGTCCTTTAGGGTTCTCAGTTATCGTAAGAATATGAAGGGGTCCTTGAAATAAAAAAATTTGAGAATCTTTATCTTAAACTCCAAAGACAAAATCCATGAATAATAAAATATGAGTTTACCCTTTTGTTTCTAGTTTTTCATTTATGGTTTAAGGAAATTACATTGTAATCATTAAGGATGCTGTGTTTAATGCTTTGTTGTTCAGAGTACATATTCATAATATTGTATTTCAAAGTGCCTTCACAACTCAAATATTTTGTCAGTACTATGTATCTCAGTTGTTTTTTTTTTTTCTAGTGAAATATCTTTGTAAAGTCAGATGTTTCTGGCCCATCTTTATTAACTACTGATACAATAAAGCATAAACCAGTGACACAAACAAAGATCTAAACATAAAAATGTGTGGTATGATAGAGGTAGCATTTTCTAATCAGTAGGGAAAGTTTAGGTTAATGGCTTGACATAGGTATTTTGGTATATTGCATCATATACCAAAATGAATTTCAGGAAAATTAAAAACTTTAATGTTAAAAATGAAAATATTAGAAGAAAACAGAAAATGTAGAGTTAAAAGAAAAACTTTCTAAGCATACACTTAAACGATGAAGTTTCTAATCAATAAAAATTAAGACTACTGAACTAAATTTTTAAATACTTTTATAAATAAAAGTCATTAATTGCATAAAATATTGTGACAGGAAAGAAAAAGAGCCTTATGTATCAAAGGAAGGATATGTGTTAAGTAAACAAGTCTGGTTAATTATAGGTAGAAATAGTATTATGAACCATGTTTTTTGAGGGAAAATATGAATAGAAGTGAGAACAAAGTATACACTCTAAAAATGTTAAATAATAGTTATATGGATTAATACATGATGTTAATTTTCTTTGCTTTTTTGTGTTTTGTGCCGAATTTCAACAAGGAATATATGTTAATTTCATAATTGAATAATAAAATCTTAGAGTAGGGGTGTGGTTTAATGGTAGTGTGATTGCTTAGCATGCACAAGACCCTGGTGGGTTTCAATCCCCACAGCACTGTAAAATAAATGAATATGTAGAATGTTAAGTTACATGAGCATTATTTGGGGGAGACATTTTTTTTTTTTTTTTTTTTTAAAGAGGGACAGTGAGAGAGACAGAGAAAGAGAGAAACAACTTTATTTAGTTTTTCACATGGCTTTTAGTTGCTCCAACACTCAGTTGTGTACGTGGTGCTGGGGTTTGAACCCAGGTCCTTGTGCTTGCCAGGCAAGCGCCGAAACCACTGAGCCACCGCTCCAGCCCCGGGAGACATTTTTTGATGTCTGGCTTTCTGACAGTGGAGCAGTCACCAGTTGTCACTTTTTTCAAACCTGGAACAGTGGAATCAGTTTTTGTGACAGATACAAATTAGGAATATAGTGTGTGGCCGCAAAGTCAGAGACATATTAAAGAGAAGTTTATTCTTATGTTTTATATTTTTATCATCTTTTACTGTTCCAAAGAGAATTATGAAATAGTAAGTAGTGCTTTCTTTTCTATTTTGTTCTGATTACAGATTAGAAGCAGCCAAAGATGATTATCGAATTCGTTGTGAAGAGTTAGAAAAGGAAATCTCTGAACTTCGGCAACAGAATGATGAATTAACCACGTTGGCAGATGAAGCTCAATCTCTAAAAGATGAAATAGACGTTCTTAGGTAAACAGTCTTTCATTCACTATGGAATGTCAGACCCATCAGTTCTGTTTCTAATGTTAAAACTCCAAGATCTGTGAGCACAGTGGCAGTGTATTTAAGAGCTGTACAACCTGGTCGTATGTCTTAGGGCTGCCTCTTATTTACCCTTTGTACAACCATTTTCTCAGCTATAAAATGAAAATAGTATACATACCTACCTCAGGTTTATATGAGAAATTAAATGATCTTATATCTGTAATCGCTTGAAATGCTATTTGATAAATCATGCCTCTATGGGTATTAAATAGAAATTAATATAGTATAGCTTTGAAATGTGTCTTCTTACTCTGTTTTTAAATTCTGAGCCCTCTAGGCACTTGGCCTGGCTTTTTTCTTAGGTGCTGGCATACCACACAAGGCTTCATTTCCTTGGTGGACATTTCACCTTCACTTCAGTTATTGGTACCTCACCACCTGCCACCTGCTGCACTGGTCATTCTGTTTCTTGCATAATCTCCAGTCCTCTGTTGGATCATTCTAATCATCTCCGCTTTTTACTACAGTTCTTTAAATACTGAGGATGAACAGAAAAAATTACATAGTGATAATGGCTTTGTCCTACTACAAGTTAATAATCTTTATTTTTCATCTATTATATCTACGGTATTTTGGGAAAACAGTTTTTTACTCCTGACCCTCCATTCTACTATTAACCAGTACATAGCTCTGTATCTCATTTTTGTTATCATTGTTACTTGTTTTTATGAATCTTTTCAACAGTCTCTCTACCTTCCACCCTACCTTCATGCTGTAGTCTCAGAAAATGACCTTGTCTCCTACTGTTCATAAATAAAAGAGACCATGAACCGTTGAATTCTCCATGCCCTTTGTCTCCAGTAACTCCCAACTTCTCTGGGTTCCCACTTATCATTTTTCTGTTTTGTTTATGGAGTGTAGACTTGTATTCTTCCTCCTCCCCATTCTTCAGTGTGGCAGTCTCAAATCTTCATGCTTAATGTAGGGTCTCTGTTGTATCAATTATCATTGCTCTTTGCATCTTGAATCTCCCTTCACAAAAACACGTGTATACACACACACACATATATATTTAGGTTTCTTTAATCTTAAGAAGAAAGACTTAATAACTTAAATCATGTATAAAAAATTTTTATTCTTAGCTGGGATTGTAATTCAGTATTACCCCACCCAGCCTCGTGTACATGAAATCCTGGGTTCAGTCCTTAGCAACACACACACACGTACACACGTACACGTACATGTACATATACACACAAATTATATTCTCTCTTTGGTATCTATAGTTTACCACTGTCTGCCCTTTCTTCACTGCAACCTTTTGTTTCTGTGGTCACTCATGATGTACTGACTGCCAAATCATTTCGACACTTCACAATTTTACTTTTGTACTAAATGTGATTTTGCTGACTTCCCCTGCTACTTCTTTCCTTGTTGTATAACATTCTCAACAACATATTTTTCTGTAATTTTGGTCATTTTTTTTAACCTTAGCTAAAATAAACCTGGAATCACTTTTGCTCTTACAATTTCATTAGAATGTGTTGTTGCCTAATAATCTTACTTGGTTTAGCATTCTCTAAAGACCTTTACAACTGTGCATGTGTTTCTGATTTTTAATTTCCCATCTTATTCTAGACATTCGTCTGACAAAGTATCTAAACTAGAAGGTCAAGTAGAATCTTATAAAAAGAAGCTGGAAGACCTGGGTGATTTGAGACGGCAGGTTAAACTCTTAGAAGAGAAGAATACTATGTATATGCAGAATACTGTCAGTCTAGAGGAAGAGTTAAGAAAGGCCAATGCAGCACGAAGTCAACTTGAGACATACAAGAGACAGGTAAAAAAACAGAAACAACTTCCGTCATGATGATTTTAAGCAAGCTCTCTATTGGGACACATAGGCTTATGAAAACCACTGACTTTCATTTTCATGGTTTGTTTTTTTAAAAAAAGAGAGGGACAGTGACAGAGAAAGAATCAGTTTTATCATGTGACTTTTGTTGCTCCAACACTTTGTTGTATACATGTTGCTGGGATTCAAGTCTGTGTCCTTACGCATGCCAGGCAAGCGCCTTAACTGCTGAGCCACCGCTTCAGCCCCCACTTTCATAGTTTTTAACTTTTTCTTTATTATACTTATTTATATTTAAAGAACTTTAAGCATAATTCTCATCCATAGGATTTTGATTGGCCTCTATAGCAGGACCTCTTTTTATTTTTTAATTTATAAAATTTAGTATGGGGTAGTTAAGAAATATAGAACAGGGTTAATGAAACTGTGTTCCTGTAGTCCTAGCTACTTAGAAGGCTGATGCAGGTGGATCACTTGAGGCCAGCCTGTGTAACACAGTGAAACTCCATCTTTAAAAAAAAAAACACACAATATCAAAAGTATAATAAAGATATAGTACAGTAAGTATTCATGCTTAAAAACTAAAACATTTTCTCCCTTGTTACAGGTAACTTCAGTACTGTTTTATGGTTTTCATTTCCATGAATTTCATTATATTTTTGCTATGATCTGTTTGTCCCTGAAAATTTATGACATTTTTACAGGTTTTAAAACTTTATATAAATGATTGAGTGAAAATACTCTTTTCTCAAGGCACTGTGGCACATACCTGTAATCCCAGCTCCTGGGGAGACTGAATCAGAGGATCACAAGTTCAAGGCCAGCCTAGGGAACTTAGCAAGACCCTGTCTCAGAGTAAAAAATTAAAAGCGTTGGCGGTGTAACAGTGTCAGAGTATCCCTGGCTTCAGTATTTACTCAGTACCG
This sequence comes from Aplodontia rufa, assembly GCA_004027875.1. NCBI lineage: Eukaryota > Metazoa > Chordata > Mammalia > Rodentia > Aplodontiidae > Aplodontia > Aplodontia rufa. Next base: position 134,734 of record PVKS010000990.1, read on the forward strand.
AAAAAATTTGGGGGAATTCATTCCTGTTGATAGGCATAGCTTTATACTGTTCATTGTTGTTGCTGTATAGTTTTCCACTAAATGACTATTCCAAGATTATCCACTTTACTTTTGAAGGACATATAAAAGGTTTCTGCATCTGTATACAGGTGTGTGTGTGTGTGTGTGTGTGTGTGTGTGTGTGTGTATAGATCTACAACAACAAAAGTATAATAAAGGTATAATACAGTAAGTATTCATGCTTAAAAACTGAAACATTTTTCACCTGTTACATATATATATCTATAGATATAGATATAGATATAGATATATAGACAGATATACACACACACAAAGAAATGTCTCCATGAATCATTCTAATCTTTTCCTCTTGTTTACATGGGTGGAGGTTTCACAGCTTTATAAATTTCATTTTTTTCTTTTTTATGGGTACTGGGGATTGAACCTAGGGACATGTAACCATTGAGCCACATCCCTAGCTCTTTTCACTTTTTATTTTGAGACAGGGTCTTGCTAAATTGCTGAGTCGGACCTCAAACTTGGGATCTTCTTGCCTCAGCCTCCCAAATTGCTGGGATTATAGGCGTGCACTACCAGGTCCGACTTTATGGAATTTCTTAGAGCATCATCAGTGTAATAGATATTACCAGACTGTTCTTCAAAGTGATTGTGTTACCAACTAGCAGCTTGTTTGAATTCCTTTGCTCCACACCATCACCAACATATATCATTGTAAAACTATTTTCGTTACAAAGATTTAAAGTTTGTTTTGTATATTTAGATTTATAATCCATCTGGAATTTATTTTTATCTAGGGTGTGAGATGGAATCCATTGAATGTTTTTGTCTGTGTAGATATATCGTCAACCCAGCACCATTTATGTAATGGTCCATTCTTCTCCAGTGACCTGTAGTTCTACTTATGTATCTAAAGCTTTCATATTGTATATGAGTTTATTTCTGGGCACACGCTAATGTTTAATTAGTGTACTTCTTTATTTCTACACAAATACTACACTTTCTTTAAATTTTTAGTGATTTTGATATTTGTTTAGAGCAGTCTCCTTTACCTGTTCTTGTCCTAAACTATGTCTTCTTGAACCTTTACTTTCTCTTTAAACCCAAAACCTTGGGATTGAAATTCTGTTGAATCTGTTGATCAGTTTGCAAAGAATTGGCATCTTTGTGACAAGAAATATTCCTAACTATGAATATATCCCCTCCTTCCATTTGTTTTGACCTTCAGCGTCTTTTTCTTTTCTTTTTTTCCTTTTTGCAAAAAATGCATCTTTTTTTATTGGTTCTTTTTAGTTTATGCATGATAGTAGAATACATTTTGACCAGGTTATAAAAGCATGGAATATAACTTGCTTTAATTCCATTTCCAGTACCTCTCATTCCCTGTCGCCTGGTCACTTCCCCCTACTACACTGATCTTTCTACCATTTACCGGTAATTGTTTTTTTGTTTTGTTTTGTTTTAATTAGTGTCTTTTGGATGTACTTGATGGTGGGCTTCACTGTGATATATTCATATATGTACATAGGAATGTTATGTCATATTCATTCCACTATCTTTCATTATCCCATGCTTCTTCCCTTCCCTTCACTCCTCTTTGTCTACTCCACTGAACTCATGTCTAATCTTCCCCACCCTCTTATTTTGGATTAGCTTCCACATATAAGAGAAAACGTTTGACTCTTGGCCTTTTGGGACTGGCTGATTTCACTGAGCGTGATAGTCTCCAGATCCATCCATTTTCTGGAAAATGTCATAAAGTCATTTTTCTTTATGGCTGAGTAATACTCCCTTGTGTATATATATAGCGTCTTTTCTTTATCCATTCAACTGTTGAAGGGCACCTAGGTGACTCCATAGCTTAGATATTGTGAATTGTGCTGCTGTAAACATTGATGTGGCTTCGTCATTGTAGTATGTATATATACCAAGGAGTGGGATGAAATGTCTGGGTGAAATGGCTGTTCCATTTGTAGTTTTTTGAGGGACCTCCATACTGCTTTCCAGAGTGGTTGTACCAATTTGCAGTACGACCAACAATATACAAGTGTACCCTTTTCCCCACATCCTCACCAACATTTATTGGTACTTGTATTCTTAATAATTGCTGTTCTGACTAGAGTGAGGTGAAATCTCAAAGTAGTTTTTAATTTGCATTTCTCTAGTTGCTAGAGATGTTGAACATTTTTTCATATATTTGTTGACCATTTGTATTTCTTCCTTTGAGAAGTGTCTGTTTAATTCTTTTGCCCATTTATATTGATTGGGTTTTTTGTTTTTTGGTGTTGGTTTTGAGTTCTTTGTATATCCTGGATAGTAACGTCCTGTCTGAGGAGCAGGCAGCAAAGATTTTCTCCCGTTCTGTTGATTCTCTGTTCACACTCTTGTTTCCTTTGCTGTGAAGAAGCTTTTTAACTTGATACCACCCCATTTATTGATTTTTTTTAAATTTTATGTTTTGTGCTTTGAGTCTTAGGCATGTCAGTTCCTGAGATGACATGTTTTAGTGTTGGACCTACATTTTCTTCTAGCAGGTGTAGAGTTTCTGGTCTGATTTCTGAATCTTTGATCCACTTTGAGTTGAATTTTGTGCATAGTGAGAAATCTACTGCATTTGGATCTCCAATTTTCACAGCACCATTTGTCAAAAGAGCCATCTCTTCTCCAGTGTATGCTTTTGGTACCTTAGTCTAGTATCAGATAACTGTTTGTGGGTTTGTCTCTGCGTCTTCTATTGTATTCCATTCCATTGGTCTTCAGGCCTGTTTTAGTGCCAGTACAATGCTGTTTTTGTTATTGAAGCTCTGTAGTATGAGTCTTTCCATCTTACAGTTTGTTTTTCATTTTCTTTCATGTTTTATAATTTTTTTTATTTTTAGAGGTCTTTCACCTCCTTGGTTAGGTTTATTCATAGGTATTTTATTTTATTTGAAACTATTATAAATAGGATTGTTTTACTGATTTCTTTGTCAGCAAATTCATTATTGATATATAGGAAAGCTACCAATTTTTCTATTAATTTTGTATCCTGCCTACTTTGCTGAACTGTTTATTAGTTCTAAGAGACTTCCAGTGAATTCTTTAGGATTTTCTAGGTATATAGTTAATAACTTCTGCAAACAGGGAAGTTCATGTTCCTTTTATTTGTTTCTTTTATCTAATTGCTCTGGATAAAATTTCTGATACAAGCACTGAGTGGGTCGTGCACACCAGTAATCCAGGCAATTCCAGAGGCCAAGGCAGGAGGATCTCAAGTTCAAGGACAGTCTTGGCAACTTAGACTCCTATCTCAAAATTTTAAAAAAAAATTAAAAAGGGCTTGGGATGTTGCTCAGTGATAAAGCTTCCGTGGGTTCAATCCCCAGTACTATACACACAAAATAAAGTTTCTAGTATGTTAAATAAGAATGATAAGAGTGGATACCCTTGTCTTGTTCTTGCTTTTATAGGAAATGCTTTCAGTTTTTCCCATTTAGTATGATATTGACTATTGGTTTGTTATATAATAGACCTTTTTTATGCTGAGGAATGATCCTTCTATACATAATATAGTCAGGGATATTGAATTTTTTCAAAGGATTTTTCAGTATCTTATTGAGATGATCATGTGATTTTTATCCTTTCTTCTATTTTTGTGTGGTTTTACATTTATTTATTCGTTTATGTTGAACCAGCCTTGCTTGCCTGGAATGAAATCAGCTTGATGGTGGTATATGATCTTTTTAATGTGATGTTGAATTCATTTTTCCAAGTATTTTGTTGAAGATTTTTGCATCCATATTTATCTATTGGCCTATAATTTCCTTTTGTGTGTGTGTGTGCATGCACATTTATCAGATTTTGAAATACTAGGTTTGTAGAGTGAGTTTGTAACTCTGTCTGTCTTTCTTTCTTTGGGATTAAATCCAGGGGCACTTTACCACTGAGCTACATCCCCAGCTCTTTTTATTTTTTTATTTTGAGACAGGGTCTCACTAAGTTGTTTAGGACCTTGCTAAGTTGCCGAGGCTAGCTTTGTACTTGACAGTCCTCCTACCACAGCCTCCCAAGTTGCTGGAGTTATAGGTGTGCTCCACCCCATGCAACTTCCCTTTTTATTTTATGGAATAGTTTAAGTAGTTTCTCTTTAAAAGTCTGATAAAATTCAGTAGTGAATACATCTGGTGCTGGAATTTTTCTTTATTGGAAGATTTTAATTTTAAGTTTTTATTTAAAGAGGGAGAGCAAGAGAGATAAAGAGAAAATCAATTTTATTTAGATTTTCATCTGTTTTTTTTTTTTTTTTCCTGACACATAGTTGTATGTGGTGCTGGGGTTCACACCTCGGTGCTCGCACATACCAGGCAAGTGCTCTACTGCTGAGCCACTGCTTCAGCCTGGAAGACTTGCTATTACTGCTTCAATCTCATTCCTTATTTCATATCTATTTAGGTTTTTTTATTTTCTCTTGGTTCAAGTTGAGTAGGTCAAATATCTATAAATTATTTTTTCTAGATTTTCTAATTTATTGGCAATATAATTTTTCAAAATATTTCCTTAATGATTCTGTGGTTTTTAGTGTAATCTGTTACACTATCCCTGCCTCCACTGTTTTGTGTCTAATATTATTTGTTGGAGTCTTCTCTCTTTTTTGACTAGTTTAGCTGACCGTTTGTCAATCCTGTTTATCTTCTTCCTTTTTTTTGAAGAGAGAATGAAGGACAGTGAGCGAGAAAGAGAAAGAGATAATTAATTTTATTTAGTTTTATGTGGTTTTCTTTGCTCACTTTGTTACACACGTGGTGCTGGTGTTTGAATCCGCGTCTTCTCGCATGCCAGGCAAGCGCAGTAACCATCAAGCCACCGCTCCAGCCCTCAGTGTTTATCTTCTTAAAGAACCAACTCTTTGCTTCATTGATCCTTTCTGATTTTCTTTTAGTCTCTATTTCATTTATCTCTGCTTCAGTTTTTATTACTTTCTTTCAACTGGTTTTGGGTTTAGCCTTTTATTTTTCTTAGGCCTTCATAGGTTATTTATTTGAGATCTGTTTTTCTAATTAGGCACTTACAGCTGTAAACTTCCCTCTTATAACTGTTTTTGCTGTGTCCCATGGGTTCTGGTAGGTTGTTTCATTTTCACTTGATTCTAGGAATTTTTTAATTTCCCCCTCCAGTTTTTGCAAAAGTGCATTGTTTAATGTTTGTATAATTCCTGAAGTTTTTCTTTCTGTTAATTTCTATTTCATTCTTCTCTAGTCCGATAAGATATAAGAAATTATTTTATTTGTGTATATGTGTGCATTTTTAAAAAATTGCTATATAGCTTCAAATGTGATGTGTTCTGAAAAAATGTTCCATGTGCTAATGAAAAGCATGTGTGTATTCTGCAGATGTTGGGTGGAATATTCTGTAGATGTAATTTAACTGTGATGTTTCTTTACTGATTTTTTTTTTTGCCTAGATATTGTATTGATAAATGAGCATGTAGTATTGAAATCACCCATTATTATTGTATTGGGACCTCTCTACACAGTTATCTGTGTTGCTGGAAATGAAAATCCTATGGATTCTTTTATACATTTGAATACTTTTACTCCAGTTGATTCTGATTTGGGAACTCATAGTCTCTAGGCAGACTTTTATTCCTAGTTCTCTCCATTGTATCTAGCTGCTGGGTCATATGCATTTATTTGAGTATTGATGGGGAGGGTTTTTTTAAAATATATAGACCTGGAGAAGAAAAAAATGATTATTTCTTTCTTTTTCTTTTTCTTTTTTCTTTTTTTGGTTGAGGGGGGTTAGGGTGGGAGATCAAACCCAGGTCTTCACACATGGTAAGCATATGCTCTACCACAGAGCTTACCTTCAGCCCCTATTATTATAAATTCTAATTTTTCAAATAATAAAAATTAATGGTATCTTTCTGTATCAGGTAGTAGAACTGCAAAATAGATTGTCTGAAGAATCAAAGAAAGCAGATAAATTAGATTTTGAGTATAAACGTCTAAAAGAAAAAGTTGACAGTCTTCAAAAAGAAAAGGATGTAAGTATATATATTAAGTGTTTTCATTTTTGCTAAAATTAAGACAGTGATATTTAATTCATGTTTTGACTACATTAATTCCTTCCTTTCATGAATTTAAAAATAAATTCTATTTTTATTTAACTACAAATGGTTCCATTTGTTTTAGATCTAAAGTAAAACATGAATAATTTTATTTCCATTCTAATTTCTTTAACATATATTTATCTTTTCTAGTACTATTGCCCCTTTTAAAGCATTTTGCTTTCTATGAATTTGTGTAGCTTCTGTCTTCTATATAATTAATTTATAGGGCATTTATTTTTCAGTATATTTTGAATCTTTTAAAGATATTTTTGCTTTTCATGTTTTATTAATATCTGTAGTCTTTATCCTAATTCTTTTATGTTTAATGGAAAGGATGTTATTAAGAAATTAGTTCCTTATTATAATGGATGGAGTAGGTAGTTGTTTCTTATGTTTGACTGTGTTTTGCATATTGCCTTGCAACAGTAGACATTTAGTACTACTAAATAAAAAAAAAGAGTTTTAATTTTTTTCTGTGGTCCTTCCATAAAAGAGCAAAATCTAAAGCATGTCCATGTTCACTGTTGCTTATCATTTTATTAGGGTAAAGCAAAGATCACTGATGAAAAAATTCATAAAGCTTAAAGTTAACCTTCCTTCTTCATATATCCTTCCAGAGATTAAGAACAGAAAGGGATTCTCTGAAGGAAACTATTGAAGAACTTCGTTGTGTACAGGCTCAGGAAGGGCAGCTCACTACTCAAGGTAAAGCATTTTGGTAATCAAACAAGATGGTTTGTTTTAAGTTAGTGTTTTTTTGTTTGTTTGTTTTTTCCACCTCAAGTAAGAAAAGTGGAGTAGATTTTAACCTATTAAGGAACTTTGATCCTAAATCTACTCTTTCTCACATGAGAAAATCAACAATTAGCTCACTCTTCCACCACGCTTGTCCTAATGGTGGGGTCTGTGGGCGACTGAATAATAACTTACACAGCTTTTGTTTGTTCACTCTCACACCAATACCCAGTCCCTGGCTGTTCAATTACCAGAAACTATAATTTTTCTTTTCCTGTTATTACTCCCTTCTATATTCCTTCTAAAACCTGCTTATCTGTTTTACTTCCTTTACTTTCTGACCTGCTTTTCTAACTCTGTTAACTTAAAGTCCTGTCATCTGGCCTCATTTTCTCGCTTACCCATTCTGCCTATCAAGTATTTTAGCTATGTTTTCACCACTACTCCTTTTCCTTTCCTTCTTGACCTGTTTTTAGTTCTGCTTTGTTAAACCTTAATTTAGACAAACTAAAGTCTCCTGCCCCCATTCCAAATTACCAAAGCCAGGTAGTGAAAATTATATCTTTCTTGTTTATTTTCACCAAAAATACATCATTTCTCTTTATAACTGAATCCTCATTTCTTGCCTGGTAATTCTTTTACTTATCCCTAATCAATTCTACGTGAGTTTTTCCAAAAATTTAAAACTCTAAACTAAACCTTAACCTTTTCACTCTCAGCTCCTATTTTATCAAGGAAAGATAGACCATCTCATGTAAATACTCATATTTTTCTGTTTGCTACCTAAAAAGTTGTATATTTTTAACCTTCTTTATATATATATATATATATATATATATATATATATATATCCTTTGACCCAACAGTTCTGCTCTAGAAATTTACCTTAATGAACTAGGCATTATTTCTAATAGTGAAGTTTAGAAGCAACCTAAAAATTTAGCAGTGTAGGAATGGCATTCTCACTGGACTGTGTACTATAAAGTTATTAAAAAGAATAAGGTATAAATATCCCTGAAATAAAGAGATGTACATGTTACATTATTAAGTAAGAAAAGTAAGTGACACCATTCTTCAAAAACTCTCACAGCAAAGTAGTAGTAGAATGAAACTTACTCAGCGTAATAAAGGGTACAGTGAATCTCATCTTAAAAGATGAAAGACTGGGGCTGGAGCAGTGGCTCAGCGATTTCGGCGCTTGCCTGGTAAGCCCGAGGACCTGGGTTCAAACCCCAGCACCTCATACACAACTAAGTGTTGGAGCAACTAAAGACATGTGAAAAACTAAATAAAGTTGTTTCTCTCTTTCTCTGTCTCTCTCACTGTCCCTCTTTCTTTAAAAAAAAAAAAAAAAGATGAAAGACTGAATGTTTTTCCCCCCAAATCAAGGCAAGAATGGTCACTCTTGTCACTTTTTTTTAAATTCAGAAATTTATTTGTTGAACAATCAGAAAAGCTTCTAATGAAATAATATATACATATAAATTCTGAAAATTAGATTTACCCCCAAGAGCCCCACCTACTCTTGTCACTTTTATTCAGCATTGTATGAGACTTTGTAGCCAGTGCTGTGTGTCAAAAAAATGAAATAAAAAGCCTCTAAGATTTAAAAGCCTCTAAGGAGGATTTTAAAAAGCATAGGTCTAAGAAATGAGGTCACCATGATCTCAAGATACACTGTACAAATACAGTGATATTTAAAAGAGGAGGCTGGAGGAATAACTCAGTGGTGGAGCACTTACCTAGCATATGTGAGGCCATGGGTTCAGTTCCCCAGGACTAGGGCGTGGGGGGTGGAGGAGGGAGAGAGAGAGGAAGAAAAAAAAAAAATGCCAGGCACAGTGGTGCATGCCATGCCTATAATCCCAACAATCCCCTCAACTCAGATGTCTGAGGCAGAAGGTTCACAAAACCCTGTCTGTAAATAAAATTTTAAAAAGGGCTAGAGGTGCAACTGAGAGGCAGAATGCTTTTTGGTTCACTCCATGAAAAGAAGAGGAAAAAAAAATAAAATGCTTAAGAATATGTTTAACAAAGAAATGCAAGACTTGTACACTGAAAAGTATAAAGCATTGTTGAGATAAAATAAGATCTAAGTAAATGAAGAGACTTCTCATATTCAGATATTAAAACATTCAATATAGTTATGATTACAGTTTTCCTCATATTGGTCCAAGGATTCAGTGCAATTTCAATCAAATCTCCAGTGGACATTTATATAAAACATGATAAGCTGATTGTAAAATTGATATGAAAACACAAAAGATCCAGAATGAAGAGCTTTTATACATCCTCATTATAAATATGCTATTAAAAAAACTACTTTAAAAGAGGAACCATGGGGTCTTGCATAACAATAGAGAGAGTAATCCAAGTAGTTTACCACATTAGCAGGGTGAAGGGGAAAACAACTGCAGGTGAGTGTCTAAACTGATGCAGAGAAGGCCTTTCTTTGTGTGTGTGTTTGCGCATGCAGTAAAGGGCATTCACCCCAGGTTCTTACACATGTTAGGCAACCACCCCCAGTGCCTTTCATTTTATCATAAGATAGGGTCTTGTTAAATTGCCACAGCTGTCCCTGAAATTGCAATCCTCTTGCCTCAGTCTTTTGAGTAGCTGGGATTATAGGTAGGTGTGCACCACTATATTTGGCCTAGAAAAGGCATTTGACAAAATCCATTCATAATGCTAAAAAAGGAAGAGAAGAAAATTTCCTCAACAAGATAAAAAAATATATGAAAAATCTATAGCTAACAATATATTCAACGGTGAAAGACAAAAGATTTCCTCCAAGATCAGGACTAAGACAAAGATGCCCACGTTAGCACTTATAATTGACATAGTACTAAAATTTCAAACTAGGATACATAGATAAAGGGAAGGGAGAAAGGAATTTTAAGAGAAAATTAAACATTTAGAGGAATATCTTCACATTGAATTTGGCAGTATTTCCCTGGATTCAATAGCAAAAGCATAAACAACAGAAGAAAAAGTAGATGAGTAGTACTTTTATCAAAATTGAAAACTTTTGAGGACACTCCCAAGGCAGACCCATACTCCAATCAGCAGGACAGTCTCTGGTTCTGGGATGGCAGGTGCCCAGAATATGCCAAGGAGGACCCCTGCCAGGAACCCTATGTGCTGCCAAGTGGACCTAAGCCTCTGGTCCCAGGCTGGTAAATGTCCAGGACACCCCAAGGGTCCCTGCCTAGAGTGTGCCCAGCTGCATCACATACCTGCCAGGTCCATATATATTTTGCCCATCCCCCACTGCTAAGGATTTCAGGTGCCAATGCAGAATGTAGGCAGTCCCATTCTGGTCTGTTCCATGCCTTAAAGACCCCAGGACCCAGTGACACACCCTAGGTGTGCTTCAACAATCCAATGGGCTGCCCCTCATCCCCAGCAAGTTACAGATCTGCACCCTGGAGCCTAGATCCATAAGGTACAACAAAAGGAAGCTACAGACAGAAGTAGCTTTCTGGAAGAAGGTAGTGTCTGACCTGACCCTTTGACCTGCAAGGAGGAAGCAACTGGAGACCTGTGTTGGTTCCCAACAGGGAATCTCAATTCAAAGATGAAGAGGAAGCTCTTCAAAAATGAGAAATCAAACTAGAAAAGGTTCACCTTAAACCTACAACTCCCCTCCCAAGGAAGCCCAAGAAGGGGAGAGGGATGAAAACCTAGAAAAATTATCAACAATCTGATTACTAAAAGAGACAATTAACTAAAAGAAGATTTAATGAAGGGACTAAGTGAGAAACTGGAGATAAAAAACTATTATCAAAGAAATAGACATACTGTTCACAAAAAAGGGGTCAGACTTCTGAACTCAACTTTCCTGACAATACCCCAACCCAAGTAAGGATGACATAACTCCCAATCCAACAGCTTAGTCCTTAAGGGGAAAAAAAGGAAGAAGAACCCCAAATCTTATATTGCTTTCACAGAGATCTCCAGTCAAATAAGTGGGAAGAATCTCTTCAGAGATGAGAAATCAAACTCGAAGAGGTTCACCTCAATCCCACAATTCCCCTAGCAAAGGGGGTATGGCCTGGGATCAGGAGGAAAATCTAGAACAAATTATCAGCGATCTGATAATGAAAAGGAACAATGAATTAAAAGAAGAGATAATGAAGGGAATAAATGAGAAAATTCAAGAGTTAAGAAACTCTATCCTTAAAGAAATCAGTATTCTCAAAAAGGAAGTAACAGATCTAAAATCTGCAGTCAATGACATGAGCAGGACCATGGAAAAATTTAATAGTAGACTATCTTCAGTAGAAAATAGAACCTCTGCTATTGAAGAAAGAACATCGGACAACAAGGACAGTCTGACCAAGCTAGAGCACACCGATAACAAAAAAAGAAAAACAACTAAGAGAACACGATCAGAATTTTTAAAATGTCTGGGATGAAATAGGAAGAAACAATCTGAGAGTAATTGGGATATAGGAAGAAACTGAGACATGCAAGAATGGTATATGGAACATCCTCAAGGAAATTGTGAAAGAAAACTTTTCTCATATAAAAATAGAATCAGACATGCTCATCCAGGAAGCTTACAGGACACCCAATATGCCTAATCAAATGAGTAACTCCCCAAGACACATCATATTCAAAATGTACATTGGGATACCAAAGAAACAATATTAAAAGCAGCAAGGGAGAAACGCTAAATCACAGAGATAAACCAATAAGAATTTACTTTTCAACCCGGACTCTGTAGGCAAGAAGGTCTTGGAAAGATAGCTTTCAACGTCTGAATGACCACAACATGCAGCCAAGAATCCTATATGTGGCAAAACTCAGCTTCAAATTTGATGGGGAAATGAAAACTTTTCATAAAATTGGCAGCATTCGTAAACAGAAAACCCGCCTTACAGAGAATTCTCAAGGAAACACTCCAGACAGAAGAACAAGTAATCAATACCCAAAACCCACAAACAGAGGAAATTTAGTAAAAGTACCACCCATCAATACCAAGCAAGACAACCACAGATTTAGCGAAATAAGATGCAGTGACTATGAACCAATTACATACTTCTATTTTAACACTGAATGTAAATGGTTTAAATGCACCGCTCAAAAGACACAGACTTGCAGATTGGATCAGAAAACAAAATCCAACAATATGCTGCTTACAAGAAACGCACCTAATAGGCAGTGACATCCACAGATTAAGGGTGAGAAGATGGAAAAAAGTCTACCGTGTGTACGGCCTAAGAAAGCAAGCCGGTGTTGCAATACTTATATCTGATAAAGTAGATTTCAAACATAAATCAATCAGAAGGGATAAAGAAGGCCACTCCTTAGTATTAAAAGGAACTCTACATGGCAAAAATGAAGAATACAAACAATGATGGATGCTGGAGGGGCTGTGGGAAAAGAGGAACACTGTTACACTGCTGGTGGGACTGCAAACTGGTTCAGCCACTATGGAAAGCTGTATGGAGAATCCTCAAAAAATTAAGGATGGAACCACCTTATGACCCAGCTATCCCACTCTTGGGAATTTTCCCAAAAGACTTAGAATCAGCGTACTATAGAGATATGGCTTCATCAGTGTTCTATAGCAGCTCAATTTACTACAGCTGGATTATGGAACCAACCCAGATGCCCCTCACTTGAGGAGTGGATACAAAA